>JAODXP020005015.1:45000-46275 GCA_027497455.2 Sardinella longiceps | reverse complement strand
TAAATACATGTTTCACCAAATGACACTCAAATCTGTGACACAAGGTACAACGCTTACAAAATGTGAAATTAACTTATATTTAGGAGCAAAATTTTAAACTTTCCTCCAGCTTGGGTGGTCTTCAGGGGTCCTCTGAATGATGACATCCCATGCCACATGACTTGAGCCATGAGTCTACAGTTTAAAATGGCTTCTTATCTTTGTTTTACTGAATGACATTTGGGGAAATGTGTCTTTGCGGAACAAAGTGTTTTAAATATTAATAATGCTTTTAAATGATGTATCTTGCAAATACTTTGCAATGTTTATCTACAGACTTGAAAAAATATGCCAAAGAGAAAATTTTATGATTTAGATATATTTTTCATAATTTTAATTGCCTTTGTCTTTATTGACATAAAGCGAATGCCGTTTTACCGAAGGACATTTTACCCCTTTATCACTATAAAAGTCAGCCAGTTTTAAATTTTTCACACAAATATGACTTGTATTTAGAAGAGTCATGTGGGATAAATGCATTTAAACAAGATTACACAATTATTTTACAAAAATATGAAATTAATGGCTCCTGGAAGGAAAAATGTAGGCGTCACGTCACTGACCCAGCAGCACCTGGACCTGCTTGAGCAGTACTGCCAGACCTGGGCCCTGGCAGTGAACCTAGACAAAACTAAAATAATGACATTTGAAAAAAGATCCAGATCTCAGGGACATAAACACAATTTTACAATAGGAACACACTCAATTGAACACACAAAAAGCTACAGATATTTAGGCCTAACAATAAGTTCAAATGGAAAGTTCAATATTGCAGTGAATGATCTGAGAGAAAGAGCACGCAGAGCTTTCTATGCCATAAAACGACAAATTACTGTGGAAATTCCAATCCGTATTTGGCTAAAAATATTCCAAACCGTAATTGAACCAATTGCCCTTTATGGCAGTGAGGTGTGGGGTCCACTAACAAATCAAGAATTCATCAAATGGGAAAAACATCCAATTGAGACCCTGCATGCAGAGTTCTGCAAAAATATCCTTAGAGTGCACAGAAGTGCCACAAACAATGCATGCAGGGCAGAATTAGGCCAATATCCATTAATCATAAAAATACAGAAAAGGGCAATCAAATTCTGGAAACATTTGAAAAATAGTGACCCCCACTCATACCAATTTAAAGCTCTGCAATACCAGGAGTTGAGCAAAGGATACAGTCCCCTCACTCAGCTGGTCCTGAGTCTGAGTTCAGCTAATACTAATCCCACACATACTAACGCC
>JAODXP020005013.1:40000-45044 GCA_027497455.2 Sardinella longiceps | reverse complement strand
AATTAAGTGATGTCATTCATCTAACGCTTAAAAGACCATTACTGTAGCCATCGTGGAGTGCAATTTTAAAGACACAGGCAATATTATAGAGACAGATTGGGAGGTTTCTCTCTGCCTGGTTATTGCCTGCATGCAAATAACAAATTGGATTTAAAAAAAGGCAGATAGAAATGTCTTGTCCAGGACTGCATGGAGGGAATGTGTCCAGACTTCTGGACATGTGTCTTGGTGAAATTACTTAGAAATCTACCCATCTTATCATATTCCCACTAAAATCCATTATATTCCATCTATTCCCACTTTCCCCCATTATTCCCAACTTTCCCAGCCTCCTCCAGTGTCACCCATGGAGTGCAGTGCCAACACCAACCATTCAAATCACCCAACCCCATTTGTGTCCGCACACACACACACACACACAGACAGAGACAGGGACATACACTGACACACACACAGAGAGACAGGCACACACACACACACACACACACACACACACACACACACACACACACAGAGAGAGAGACAGGGACATACACTGACACATACACAGAGAGACAGGCACACACACACACACACATAGACACAGAGACAAGCGCACACACATCCTCAAATGCCAGAGTAAATGTCCACCCACTATATCTTCAATGCCCGTATGAAATAGGTACTGTAGCCATGCCCTACCATGGCATGCTCATTAGCCAGAGACGTGGGTGCTGCTGGCCACTATAAATGTCATCTTCTAAAATCTAATTTTATCAACGGTGGTCGCCTATTGCCTTATAATGAGATTTCCTGAAATAGCCCCCTGTATGCAACCACTGTGCCACAACCACTGTGCCACCATAGTGGCACCACAGTAATGCCAGCTTTGAATACTTGCCATGCCAAAGTGGTATCACAATATGCAAGCTTTGAATCCCGTTCATGCCATGCAATGCCATAGTGGCGCCACAGTAAGGCCAGCTTTTGAATAGTTAAATAAACAAAGGTAATACGCACACCAACGCACACCGACGCTCCTTTTTAATGTTTTATTTGTTGTTTTACATGTCTGAGGAAGAATGGAATGTCCGAAACGTAACACAACAACTAAAACGTTAAAAGGGAGCATATTACCTTCATTTATTTTAGTGGCACTTATCCTTGATACTGCAACCGACTGAATGAACCCGGATGTGCGTAAGAGCTAAGGATTTTACTCAGCTTTGAAATACCTGCCGTTCCATAGAATAGTCGCTCCACAGTATTGTCCATTATGCCAGAGAGTACTGCTGTGATGATGACCATGGCAACAACTAACAACTGGTCCTCTCTGGCCTACACAAACATATAAAAATTCTGCTCATGCTCAGCCAATGTTCGAAGTTGTTATGATGTTCAATACATCACCTTATCAAACCAAACCTCTTGTTTAAATACTTGCCACACCATAGTGCCATAGTAATACCAGCTTCTTCATAAATACTTTGCATGCCTCCCTAACCTGTCTTGTGAAACAAAGTACGTGGAATATGGACTTTGTGAAGCTGGTGGATCCACTGTTTATTTGGATGACATACTTCAAAAGTACACCCTTACCATTGAGATGGATTTCATAGAACAGAGCAAATTCAATTTGGAAAATGAGGAGGTTGTCGCAATTAATTTCCCTACTACACTGTTGATGACAGGAAGCAATATCTGTGGTGAAGTTAAGCCATAAAGCCAACATTGTTAGGAGTGAAAACCGTCAAAGATATTAGTGGAATGTAATTAATGTTCATAATATATGTGTTATATCATGTTTATAACAGTTATATAACATGTTTATAACCGGTTTATAACACCCTTATATAGACACATTCAAAGAGTGTTGACCTTCCTGAATTATTCTCCTATATTTCACTCCTTGCAAATAAAATTCTATACGCCTCTGAGAATTCCAGTTACACTGGCTGGAGTAGTCACTGGTGGGCACATTAGCATCTGTCGGCTAACATAATTTTAAATCAGCAGCTAGCGGCAAATGTAATTTCAAATCAATGACTACATGGCGGTTTTGTTTGACTATGACCAGAGAGGACTTACTATAAAAAATATTCAAGACTGACATGACACTGTCATTAACTATGACATGACATTGTCAAGAATCTATCATAAACTTTATAAACCTGTCATGTCTTCTGACAACCCCTAACCTTAACCCTAACCCTAACCATGACAAATGCTGGCTAACACTTAATGACAGAAGTCATGACAGGTGTATAAAGTTTATGACAGATTCATGACAGCATCATGTCATAGTTAATGACAGTGTCATGTCTTATTGTGTCATGTCTTATAGACGGTACCTTCAAACAAAGTGTAACCAAAATGTTTATTCAAAGAGGTGCAAGGAGTCAGAAGGAGCAATGGGTTTCAGGCGTGGTTTCCTGATTCGCCTGCTGTGCCTATTCTCTTTTCTCTATTCTCTTTCGTCAAGATCATGCCAACCTAAACTCCCTGGCAGCAGTTGGCATTGTCCATGGCGTCTTGATTAACCCATGACGCTAGGCAATGCCAGTCTCATTTGGCCATAACGCCATTCTAGCCCTGTAATGTTGGCATCAGGGATAGTGGCATCTTGATTAGCGTGCTGGCGATGCTAAGTTGACGCAACAGCAGTGCCACTCTTGTGTGCTAGTAATAGCACGCTAGCGTCACACTAGACGTGACGATCCCTGGCACCTCTAATGGCGTCTTTTAATGGCATCCACAGACACCGAAAGCGCCAGCTTCAGGCATCTCTAGTGCCAGCCTCAGGCAACGCCACTGCCAGTCTGGGACAGGGTGAAACCATGGGCTCTGACTCATATACTTGTCTCTCTTTCACTGTGTGTGTGTGTGTGTGTCTGTGTGTGTGTGTGTGTGTGTGTCTGTAAAATCTATCTCTCTCTGTCACTGTCTGTCTGTTTCTCTCCCCTACTGTCTCTCTCTCATACACTTCCCTGTCTTTCATTCTCTCTCTCTCTCTCTCTCTCTCTCTCTCTCTCTCTCTCTGTGTCTGTAAAATCTCTCTCTCTCTCTCTCAATGTCTGTTTCTTTTTTTCTCTCTCCCCCCTTACAGTCTGTCTCTCTCATACACGTCTCTTTCTTTCACTGTGTGTGTGTGTGTCTGTAAATATCTCTCTCTCTCTCTCTCTCTGTTTCTATCTGTCTCTCTCTCTCTCACTCACTGTCTGTTTCTCTCTGTCTGTCTCTCTCCCTTACAGTCTTTCTCTCTCATACACTTCTCTTTCTTTCACTCTGTGTGTGTGTGTGTGTGTGGGTGTGTGTGTCTGTAAAATCTCTCTCCTTCTCTGTCACCGTCTGTCTGTCTCTGTCTCTCCCTCACTGTCTGTCTCTCTCTCTCTCCCCCTCACTGTCTGTACTGTCTTTCTATTTCTCTCTCTCTCTGTTTCAACTCATTTCTGTTGCGCACACGCACACACACACACACACACACACACACACACACACACACACACACACACACACACACACACTTTATCCTCTGCATCCTCCCTTCACTCTTGTCTGTCTATATTGACATTCCGCTTGCCTATTCTTTTAGGTCATGCATGAGGATCCAGCATATCCCCTCTGACCCCTATTTATTTACTCCAACTCCTTATTATTTATTTACTTACTTACTTATTTATTTATTTATTTATTTATGTATGTATGTATGTACACCAGTTTGTTTATTTACTGCTGAGTGTTTGTTTGTTTGTTTGTTTGTTTGCACCTGTATATTATTTACCCTCTGAGCGAGTAAGTGAGTGTGAACCCCCAGGGTGTTTTTCCTTACCTTATTTACCTGAGGTTTCTGTAGTAGGGAAGCTTTGTTTCAGACTCAAAATGCGGACGCTGCCTACTGGTAGCCTGGCACGCAGCTCCCAGTGATGTAATACCTTTGGAGTTGCTGTCGCTGGTCTGGCCAGCTGCTGATCGGGCAGGACTTCTGAGTCCCCCCCCCTCCCTTTGGTCGGGAACCAATCAACTTTGAGCAGCTCCAACGGCTCTCAGTCCTGTTCAAGCAATTCCCTTTGCATCACGTACGTCAGATGAAAGAGTGGTGCGATTTTGGTTTTGCTTCGGCACAGCATTTTCTAACATCGACCAGTAGCAAACCGAGGCATTTCAGGGAGGCGGGTCCACCATGCGCTTTGAGAAAGTTTGTAATACGGGCTCTTGGTCAGACCAAAGTCTTGCAGAGTTTTGAAAGTCGATGGCAATCTGGCTCCGCTCATTTCATTTGACTCCACCAGATAGTCAGGAAGAGTATAATGCAGTTACGCTTTCACCCACACTGAGCTGTGTGGGACAAATTCAGCAAATAGAGTGAGAAACAGAAGCCACAGTATTGAGCACCAACCTTGAGTTGAAAATAACAAAACATTTTTTTTGTACATTTTATACGAACTGTAGCAAAATGTTTAAAAAAAACATTGCGGCCATGCAGCGCCCTCCTGGTGCCCTTTAAAGAGGAAACGATTGCCAATGGAGATGTTCCAGATGCTTTGCATGAAGTAAAACGATGTGAAAGTGAATGGTCAAATCAAAATGCATTATTTGAAGGAAAAAAGAATAGGCTATTGTTATGTGCATTTACAGACAGATAAAAACAAAAGTCAGACCAGTCCGGCTTTTGCACACTTGTCTGTGTGTGTGTGTGTGTGTGTGTGTGTGTGTGTGTGTGTGTGTATGTGTGTGTGTGTGTGTGTTCGTGGGGGTGTTGGGGGGAGTGATGGGGGTCCTCACTTCACCACACTGGCGGAACCCATGAGGGAGCTTTCAAGAACCCTTTTAAAAAATACATTAGTTCTCTGAAGGTCTTTGAAGGACACTTTCTCTTGTAAAGGTTCCTCAATTTGGGTTCCACCTTTACATGCGCCTCAAGTATCCTTCAAAGATCTGCAGAACAGTAATGTATTTTTTTAAAAGGGTTCCTGAGAAGTGTGATGATGTGAGGAACCTTAAAAAGGGCTTCGAGTAACCTTTATTTAAGAGTGTAAGACAGCTCACATTTGTGTTTTGGATGTGA
>JAODXP020005013.1:27500-35000 GCA_027497455.2 Sardinella longiceps | reverse complement strand
TTTTTTATTAAAACACAAACGGTACGGCACAGTACGACACAGTATATATCTCATGCCCAAAAGAAAGAAAAACAATAGTGATAATAATACATTTTGATGATGAAATAAAAATAAATAGAAGTGAAAGTATTCACAATATGCGGACCATGACAAAAAGTTGCAAGAAGAGTAAACCATAGGACACAAAAGTAAATGTATATAGTTTATATAAACCAGAAAAAAAGGGGGGGGGGGGTATACTGTCACTTTTATGAAACTTGTTTGTTTACTGTATGTGCTCTCTGTAAGCTGGGTTTAAGTTTAGACTAAAAAAGCCAATGTGAGACTGTCGAGACATCAGACGACTACAAGCCAGACGTGGCCGAGGTCTCAGCCAATTCCGTAATGGACCCACGGATCCACCAGATGTGAGACAGTCCAAGGAGACATAAAAGGAAAGGTGAGTCATAGGGTAGATCATCCCTCTCTCTCTCTCTCTCTCTCTCTCTCTGTTCCATTCTATCTATTTATCTTTTTTTCTATTTCTGTCTCTCTCTTTCTCTCTGCATCATTCTTTCTATTTGTCTCTCTCTGTTTCATTCTTTATTCCTTTCTTTCTCTCTTTCTCTTTTTTTCAGTTCTCTACTTCTCTCTCTCTTCCTCTCTAGCACAGAAGAGCGAGTCCAGGGCTAAGAATAAGTGTGTTAACATAATCACACATGCGAGCGAGCGAGCGAGGACACAAATAGCAGGAATCTGTGGACCACAGAAGCTAAGCAAAGCACAGCCCCCATATAACATCATTGTGCTGTGAAGGAAGTAAATACAGAATCAACCTAAACCTCCGCCAGACTCATGAGTTAACCTGTTTAGAGAAGAACTCTCTCTCCACCACACACACACACACACACACACACACACACACACACACACACACACACACACACACACACACACACACTCATGTGTTAACCTGTTTAGAGAAGAACTCTCTCTCTCCACACACACACACACACACACACACACGTACGTTAACCTGTTTAGAGAAGAGCTAGCTGTCTCCAAGCCATGGAGCTACAGCGCCTCCAGACATGCTCACAAAGTTCAGTTAGCACAACGCTCTCTCTCTCTCTCTCTCTCTCTCTCACACCACACACACACACACACACACACACACACACACACACACACTCATGTGTTAACCTGTTTAGAGAAGAGCTAGCTGTCTCCAAGCCATGGAGCTACAGCGCCTCCAGACATGCTCGCAAAGTTCAGTTAGCCCAACGCTCTCTCTCTCTCTCTCTCTCTCAACCACACACACACACACACACACACACTCACACACTCATGTGTTAACCTGTTTAGAGAAGAGCTAGCTGTCTCCAAGCCATGGAGCTACAGCGCCTCCAGACATGCTCGCAAAGTTCAGTTAGCCTAATGCTCTCTCTCTCCACCACCACCACAATGCGCACACACACACACACGCACGCACACACACACACACACACACATGTTAACCTGTTTATAGAAGAGCTGTCTCCAAGCCATGGAGCTAGAGCGCCTCCAGAAACGCTCGCAAAGTTCAGTTAGCCTAATGCTCTCTCTCTCCACCACCACCACAATGCGCACACACACACACACGCACGCACACACACACACACACACACACACACACACACACACACACGTATGTTAACCTGTTTAGAGAAGAGCTAGCTGTCTCCAAGCCATGGAGCTACAGCGCCTCCAGACATGCTCGCAAAGTTCAGTTAGCCTAATGCTCTCTCTCTCCACCACCACCACAATGCACACACACACACACACACACACACACACACACACACACACACACACACACACACACACATGTTAACCTGTTTATAGAAGAGCTGTCTCCAAGCCATGGAGCTAGAGCACCTCCAGACATGCTTGCAAAGGTCAGTTAGCCTGATGCTCTCTCTCTCCACCATCACACACACACACACACACACACACACACACACACACACACGTTAACCTGTTTATAGAACTGTCTCCAAGCCATGGAGCTAGAGCGCCTCCAGACATGCTCGCAAAGTTCAGTTAGCCTAATGCTCTCTCTCTCTCCACCACCACACACACACACACACACACACATGTTAACCTGTTTATAGAACTGTCTCCAAGCCACAGAGCTAGAGGGCCTCCAGACATGCTTGCTAAGTTCAGTTAGCCTAACGCTCTCTTTTTACTACCACAGACACACACACACACACACACACACACACACACACACACACACACACACACACACACACACACGTTAAACCTGTTTACAGCAGAACTGTCTCCAAGCCATGGAGCTGTAGCGCCTCCAGACATGCTTGCTAAGTTCAGTTAGCCTAACGTTGTACTGATGTTTGTAAAGTTCGTAGCTACAGTAGACACACACTACCCTAGTTCAGTTAGCTTAACATTCTACTGAGGTTTGTAGATTTGGAATGATAAAGTAGCTAGCCTTATGTTCTGGAGTTTGTATTGTTGGTAAGGAGACATGTTGTTACAGTACATTTCATCTGTTATTTCTTTTTATATGCAGGCCTACAATTCCTTGAAAAAAAATGAGTGATTTACAACAAAGCCTAGCTGTGATGTTGTGATCTGCAGGAAGCCAACCCAAGCTCAAATGCTCATACTGCTAAAGAGGGCACAAGACGATACTGATAGGTATCAGATATTGACATTTTTCATTTAACTGATCCCATTCGCGTTATTCACCTGGCGGCCATTTTGACGTAATTTGACGCTTGAGGTGTAGACGAAAGTACGAAAGAGGTGTACGGAAGTAAACAGTTCCACCGAAGTGCCTGCTCTTTTGGGAAACGGTGGAAAGTCTGCCCACTGTATGATTTTTTCCTCTTTGAGGATGTGCATTTCGGCACACAACAGTGAGGCGCCATGACAGCTGACTGTGTAGCAACGGTGTAGCCGAGTGTACCCCTGAAGTGTACCCCTCAACGTCTTTAGAACGTTCCGGGTGAATAAGGCGAATTATTCAAAAAATCCCTCAGAACCTGATATGAGATATTAGCCACCTGTAGTGACAGACAGACAGACAGACAGGCCCATTAAAGTGATAGAGTAAGTAGAGGTCTTTATGCGAGCTATACCTGCTATTACCCACTGCTCCTCATGTGTCCATGGATCAGATCTCTCTCCTGAGGGTGTGTGTGTGTGTGTGTGTGTGAGAGAGTGTGTGTGTGTGTGTGTGTATGTGTGTGTGAGAGTGTGTGTGTGTGTGTGTGTTTGAGAGAGAGAGAGAGAGAGAGAGAGAGTGTGTGTGTGTGTGTGAGTGAGTGTGTGTGTGTATGTGTGTGTGTGTGAGAGAGAGAGAAAGAGAGAGAGAGAGAGAGTGTGTGTGGGTGTGTGAGTGTGTGTGTGTGTGTGTGAAGGGAGGGTTGCCGTGACACCCTGAATAAAACCACCTCTGGAGTTGAGTAGGCTGAGATGCCTGATGTGGTCTTATCGGTCGCTCTGTTAACTGATTCTCCTTTTCTTCCAGACTTGGCTTTCTTTTTCTTCCTTCCTTCCTTCCTTTCTTTCTTTCTCTTTTCAGAGAAGACGTAAGGGTATCAAATGTTTCCTGGAAGCGATTATTTTCAATCCACCAAGACTATTGTAGAGAGAAAGAGAGAGTCAGACAGAGAGAGCAAAAGAGAAAGAGAGAGAGAGAAACAGAGAGAGAGAGAGAGAGAGAGAGAGAGAGAGAGAGAGAGAGAGAGAGAGAAAGCCTTGGGTCTCTGATTGTGGTGAGTGGATATGGCAGGCTTTTGTTTTGTTCCTGCCAACGTGCAAAACTATTGGTATGTGTGTGTGTCTCTCTTTCACTTTTTCCCGGAGAGAGATTTGGCACTTTCTCCGCAAGGCTATCAAATGTCCCTCATTTTAAAGCAGCCGCCATGGCCCCAAGCACAGTCATCTGTCAGGCTTTTCCCCTTTGACACACACTCACACGCGCACACACACACACACACACACACACACACACACACACACACACACACACACACACACACACACACAAATACACACACAAATACACAGACACAAGCACACAGACACACATTCACAGACAAAAGCATATACACACACAGAGACACAAGCACATACACATATGCAGATACACATACACTGACACACACACACACACACACAAAAATAATTGGCTTTGTAAAATGATGTATAATACATTTGTGCCAAAGTTTAATATTTATTTACCAAATTTATTTTGAAACAGCAGTGACAATGCTTGATCTTTATTGTTGCAGTTTTTTTTTTTTTGTTGTTTGTTTGTTTTCTCCCTGGCAGACTGATGTGCTGTTTTTCTCCTGAACAAATTACACTTTTTATTGCTGTCAAGTGACTCCAAACCTACAGTAAACATGCACAGAGATTGTGCATTTAGCCTCTACTGGGATGATAGACTCCAGTGCATGAATATGCAAGCCAGGCCTCTGTGTGATTGAATGGAGGGGGGTCAGTGACTCCCAGTCTAGAAGCAAAAACTTGTTGTGCATGTAGACTCAACAAAACTTTTGCATATGTGGTGCATTACAGCAATGTTTTTGGTCCATTTCCCTTTAGAAGGTGTGGTACTGCAACAGTTTAGTCAATGCACACTGCGCGTGTGCTCTGTGCGTCCAGGGCCATTTCAAGGTAGCCTGATTGGCATTGACTTTCAAAGTTATGCGAGACTTTGGTCTGACCAGGAGCCCGTATAACAAACTTTCTCAAAGCACATGGTTGACCCGCCTCCCTGAAATGCCGACGCAAAACCAATCACGCCACTCTTTCCTCGTATGACGTATGTGACGCGAAGGGAATTGCTTGAATAGGACTGAGCTGCTCAAAGTTGATCGGTTCCTGACCAAGGGGAGGCAGTTCCAGTTTTGTGGAATTCAGAAATCCTGCCCGATCAGCAGCTGGCCAGAACAGCCATATCAACGCCAAAGGTGTTACGTCACTGGGAGGGCAGGCTTGGGCAAACAGGGCATGGGGGTCCTTCACCTCCCATAAACACTTTCATAAACCACATTGGTATTAGCCTGGCTAATAAGCAGACTGTTGAGCAGAAGTACGTAGGATGGTGTTGCCAGGCTACAATGTTCATCTTCAAGCAACTCTCATTAACATAACTATTTGTGTTGAATTTGCTCTTGTCTAACTCTGTCACTCTGTCTTTATTGAAAAACATCACAATCTAAACTACTAAATAATTAACAACAACAACAACAACAACACATTGGATTTGTATAGCGCCTCAGCACCCAAAGCGCTTCACAGTTGAGGGGGACCTCACTGACCACCACCAGTGTGTAGCACCCACCTGGGTGATGCACGGCAGCCATTATGCACCAGAACGCTCACCACACACTAGCTTGAGGTGGAGAGTGAGGGAATTATTGAATTAAACATTTTTGGGGGCCCCTTTCTGCCTGGGGCCCCAGGCAATTGCCTGGTTTGCCTGCCGGCGACGGCGGCTTTGTGTGGTTTCTGTGCTGCTACTGTAATTGTGCAGATCCTGAGCTGCCCGCTAGAAATAGAAACAATTTTCCCCATACATGCCTTAATTGCGTAGTATAGTCTGCATGCATGGTCTCAATAGATTTTTAATGGGGAGCTCAGGCAGCCAGTTCACGCAGAACACTGCAGAGACAGTCTCTGGTGAAAATACACACAGACACACACACACACACACACACACACACACACACACACACTGAGAGCGGACAGCAGCGGACAGTTATAGGCCGCAAAAGCACGATTGCTGTGATGGCTCTCATAGCTTCTCCTTCAATATCAGCAGGGTTTCCCCCCATACTCTAGCTTTTGTGATACAATCCGTTTCTTTGACACAATGTGAAAGGAATGTATTGCAAAACTACTACTGTACTGCAGTGCTGTACAACATGTGTGTGTGTGTGTGTGTGTGTGTGTGTGTATGTGTCTGTGTATGTGTGTCTACTGTGTGTGTGTGTGTGTGTATGTGTGTATACGTGTGTACTGTATGTGTGTGTGTGTGTGTGTGTGTCATTCTGAGAGGACTTTTGTTGTCTGCCCCTTGCAGCTCCATTTCTCTTCTATTTCTGACAAATGACAAATGTGACACAATAGAGGCGCAAACAGAACTCCACAGATGGGGTGTGAACAGACAGAACAGAACAGAGTAGAACAGCATTGCAGTGCTGCCATCACAAGCACAACAGTCTGAGGATGACATGGCTGGCATGCAGTCAGAACAAGCGGAACTACATCTGCTGTTCTGGAAGGCATCTGATGTTCTGGAAGGAATCAGATGTTCTTAGAGCCTCAGCCAAGCAGGCCACGTGTGGGATTGTGTACAAATCTCCACCGACGACCTGCTGCTAACATCCAAACTTGTACACTAGAAAGATTACATTTATATTTACATTTATGCATTTTGCAGACGCTTTAACCCTTTAAGCGGCAAGATTAAAATCAAGAATTGCGTCTAAATTTCAAATGTGTTTTTGCACAAAAGCGGTAAGAGATACGCTAATGATGTAAATGACCTTTCATTCCTTCATTGGTTCGAATTGGCTGCCGGTCCGCTATGTGATCTGCACTGCATGACATTAGGTATACCAGGGCTACAAGTTGATTCACTCCAGATAGCTAACCATCTTTGTTTTCTTCTCCACCCTAGTCTGTATGAACTTCAGAGAAAAGCTTCTGATAGATAACAGAAATTATACAACAATTAGGTCCGGTCAAGCTATTTCTGAATTCCTGACTGGACGAGAGGCATTGCAAGCGCCACTACAAGTGATGATATCTGGCAGCAGCATCCCTGGAGACTCTTTACAGTTATTAATCAGTGCGCATTTTCTACCGAGCCATCTAGTTCTGTAATGATCTCCATTGAGTTTCTTGTTTTCCTGTATGAACTAGCGCCATGACATTGTCTGTAATCATTCATAATACCAATAAATTAAAATGTGGGGCTTTGGAAAACACTTTTGGTACGTCCATGAACTTAGTAAGCGTGCTAACGGACTAGTTCAAGTGAATAGCAAGTAACATAGCAACAGTATGCTAACTAGAAGCAAACTGTTTTAGACTTCGCTTAAACTAAATATTTTGCACTAGCCTTCGTTTATTTTTGGTCTGTCAACTTAAACTAATCTCGGCAACATTGTCCAGCTGGTTGTCATTCAATGAAACACCACTTCTCAATTTAAAAAAAAAAATACGTTAGCTAGCTCGCTAACAATTTGTAGTAAAATGCAGCTGCCTAACCTGAATTAATACGAACTATAACAACTTACATTACTTGGCTTGAAATGATGATAGGCAGTTGTAGAATATGATAAATACATCAAAAAAATCCTCAATGACTCCAAAAAGACATTATGACCAGTTTATTGACAGTATCCCACACATAGGCTATCTCATCCACTTCACCTTAACGGAGCCCGACCCCAGTCTGCATAAAGGGGGTTGCCCCCGCTCCCCCTTGCC
>JAODXP020005013.1:0-7500 GCA_027497455.2 Sardinella longiceps | reverse complement strand
CACACACACACACACACACACACACACAAACATACAGAGAGAAGCTGACAGCATTCCTTTGAAACCCATCTGTCTGCACAAGGCTGATAGATTATACAGTCTGCAGTGGAGACATTCACTCATTCACGGCTTAGCTACTGAAGACATTCACTCATTAACAGACCAGTTACCAGACCAGCAGTCTGCAGTGTAGACATTCACTCATTCACGACTTAGCTACCAAACCAGCAGTCTCAGTGTTTCCCACAGAATTTTCTGAAACTATGGGGGCCTCACCGTTTCGACACCCGTTTCGCCCCCCCCCAAAAAAAAAAAAAAAAAAAAAACATAAATCTAGGGCTGCAGCTACTGAACATTTTTGGAATTGAGTAGTCGATTTTTTTTCATTGATTTATGAAGTAAACAATTAAAACTTTGTGTTTTTAAACAAATCAATGTTATACAAAGGTCTCACTGGCCCAGCCATTGGCCATTATTCCTGACAAAAAAGTCTCTCTCTCTGTCTCTCTCTCTAAACTCTTTTAGCTTATTCCAAAACCTTAGAACTTTGTAATCATCACTCTAAATATTTGGCTCATTAAATCATATTTGTAACATTAGGCTATGTAATGTTACATCAGTACAAAATCATTGTAGCATTAGGCCATAAACATGGCACAACATCAACTTATTGTAAACTTATCCCATCAATACAATTAAACTTTACAAATAAAGGCTATTTGTAATTAATTTTAGCTTTTGAAAGTCAAAACGATTACAGGCTTATCAACAGAAAAAATCACCTAGGAATACAGAATAAGCCCAAATGCATTCACAGTAGCCTACATGCAATGCACAGACACAGACACATAGGAAGGGAGAGAGCGTGTCTGTGTCTGTCAGCAGCGTGCGCCAAGCGCACTTGAGAGAGGGAGTGAGTGACTGTCTGTGCGTTTGCTGTCTTAATTGTAAACATCATAGGCCTACATTAGACTACCCATAACCGGCATCAAATTGTAAATACTGTAACTAACGCATGTTTAGCGATCGTAATAATCAGCTAGAGTAGCCTAGGCTTTCAGGCAAAATATTTGTCATTTTTTCCACTAATTTATGGCTAACCTACTTCAGGCTTCGGAGCAGCACAGGTGCACATCAGACTCAACTTTCAACGTGTGTGTCAGTGCGTGTGCGAGCATGATTGGAGAAGCGCAGCGCTGTAGATTCGAAAAGAGCTTTATGATATTTTCTCCAGCCTCAAAGAGGGCCTGAATTAGCGATAGGCCTACATAGGCAATGCAAAACTAAAGAGACAAACTGAAACAGTGGTAGACTATGTGTTGAAATAGCGGATTTTTTTTTTTTTTCCCATTCGCACAAACTATGGCGGCTCTCAGGAAACTATGGCGGCCCGCCATAGATTAATACATGTGTGGGAAACACTGCAGTCTGCAGTGAAGACATTCACGGCTTAGCTACCAAACCAGCAGTCTGCAGTGAAGACATTCACTTATTCACGGCTTATAGCTACCAGACCAGCAGTCTGCAGTGAAGACATTCACTTATTCACGGCTTATAGCTACCAGACCAGCAGTCTGCAGTGGAGACATTCACTCATTCATATCCCAGTTACCAAACCAGCAGACTGCAGTGGAGACATTCACTCATTACAGACCATACCTGACTAGCAGTCTGCAGTGGAGGCATTCACTCATTCACAGACCAGCAGTGGAGACATTCACTCATTCACAACTTACAGTAACTACCCGACCAGCAGTCTGCAGTGGAGACATTCACTCATTCATGACCAGCAGTCTGCAGTAGTTTAGTAATTCACTCATTCACATACCAGCAGCCTGCAGTGGAGACATTCACTCATTCACAACTTACAGTAACTACCAGACCAGCAGTCTGCAGTAGAAACATTCACTCATTCATGACCAGCAGTCTGCAGTAGTTTAGTAATTCACTCATTCACATACCAGCAGCCTGCAGTGGAGACATTCACTCATTGACAACATACAGTAACTACCAAACCAGCAGTCTGCAGTAGAGACATTCACTCATTCACATCCCAGTTACCAGACCAACAGTCTGTAGTAGAGACATTCACTCATTCACAGACCAGCAGTGAAGACATTCACTCATTCACAGACCAGCAGTGAAGACATTCACTCATTCACAGCATGGTTGCCAGACTAGCAGTCTGCAGTAGAGACATTCACTCATTCACAGACCAGCAGTGAAGACATTCACTCATTCACAGACCACATACTAGACCTGCAGTGTGCAGTGGTTTAATTCACTCATTCACAGAACAGCAATTTGCAGTGGAGACACTCACTCATTCACAGCTTTAAACTACCCGACCAGCAGTCTGCAGTGTCATTCACTCATTCATATCCCAGCTACCAGACCTGCCGTGTGCAGTAGTTTACTGTAATTCACTCATTCACAGACCAGCAGTTTACAGTGTCATTCACTCATTCATGTCCCCGCTACCAGACCAGCATTCTAACCTCACTCATGTAAGATGATTCGTAGTGGGTACTCCATCTGCATTTGCTCCGAAAGAGATTTGCTTCGGAAGGACTGGATGTCAAACAAAATTGGACGAACCACTTGTCTGTCATCTTACTGTCTGTCAACTCTCTCTACTGTTTTAATTTCTGCCAGACAAAAGCAACATGCTAGCCTAGAATTCTAGACATACACTGTAAAAAGAGATGTGTCAAAAATGACACATTATGTGTAGAATTTTAACACATGTGCCGAGTGTGTTTAGGGACGACACATGTTGTGTCAAGTTTTACACATTCAATGTGTCAGCCATTTCTACACAGAAATTGTGTCAAGTAATTTGACACACAAATGTGTCATCTGAACACATGTTTTACACAAAAATGTGTTAAGTCAGTTTTAACGCAGAAATTGTGTTGGATAATATAACACACAAATGTGTAGTAACAAAATGTTCACTACACACTAAATATGTTAACTATTTTAGTACATGTGCATCTGAAAATACAAACTACTAATCTGTTAAAATTAAAAAGCAAGCATTGTGAGTGAGGTTAAGCACTTGTGACCATGGGAGAAACAGATGTAGTTATTTACAGTACCTATACAGTAACTTTAAGTTAAAACATCCAAAAATTACTAATGTGTTGCTGAGAAGAATGACAAGAGGCCTTTTTCAAATCTTTCAAGCAAGCTTTATTACTATTATTATTATTATTATTATTATTATAAAACTGTATTCCTTTAGAACTGTTAAAGGCAGTCCAGAATATACATTGCACCTTTAATTTATAAATTACAAAACTTTACACCACCGTTCAACATTTAAAGTAGGATTTACACAGTACAGTACATACAACTCATCTGCATGGAAATTCTGTACTAAATCTAGTGTCTTATAATCGGCAACATCAGCAAGAGTAATAATTTCCTATTCCTGTCTTATGAATACATGCAAAAGAAAAAAGAGAGAGAGAAGAGTATGTGTTTGCTACATACTGCCACGAGAACTACCAGGTGTGCAAGGAACAGAGTTTTATTCCTTATATAAGTGTCTGTCTCATATGATGATTGGTGGTCATGCCATCCATGAATGTTGTCGACTTGTGGTCTCTATGAATTTGTTTTGAAAATGAGTGCAAGTTGTGATAAGTTCTTGAACAACCATCTTGGCTGCTGATAATGGTCATGTCCTGTCCATCTGAAAGAATTCAAAAGAAGCTTGTGTACCTTGGCTTTTTGTTAGTTAAGATGGCCACGAACAGTAGATGCATCACAGAAGGTGAAGACAGAGCTGAGTTGTGCTGGATATGCCAAGTTGCATACCCAATACTTGTCCATGGCACATGTCAGGCTATCATCTGAAGGAATAACGACCTGATCGTTTCTGGCAGTGATGTGCTGTTGCAGGCTTTTGAGGTTGCCGATGCAGATGAGGAAAGGTTGTGTTCTTGACTCCATTTCGTACTGGTTCCAGGCTATTAGAAGAATAAATGAATGAGAGAGAGAAAAAAAGATTCAGCATTTTGTTATCAAAAGAGACCAATGCTGTCCAGCATGGGGCACTTTATTACTACTTAGTCATAACATACTCATAACTCTCCAAAAATATATGAAAGTAAATTGTACAATTGTTTTAATTTGAAGGAAACATTTTAAACTTATATACACCTCAATGTATTATTTGGGTTATACAGAATTCTGTGTGTGCGGTCCAGTATGTTCATGAGTGTAGAAGACAATGAGTGCAGTCAGTATAGGAGTACAGAGGTAGGATGCATCATCAGTGCTGTGGAGTGAATGTGTGTGAAATCATCCAGTATATAGTGTGAGTCCATAGAAAGATGTAGTCATGACTGAAGAAGGACAAGTGAATGATACTTACAAATCCATCTCCCGCTCCTTCAATCTGGACCTTTAATGATGGGAACGCTGCAATTATTGTCCTTTCCAAGGAAAGCTTTTCGGTGCCTTGTAGGTTACTGTAGGAAGACAAAAAAGAAAAATGGCAAACACTAGATTATATTAGCAGTATCCTTATATTAGGAGTATCCTTCTCTTGCTAAATATAAGTTAAGTAAAAAATAAAACCTCATGGGCCTAGATGTAGGTCTGAAATAATGCATCTTATGAGTGTGATTAATACAATAAATAGTTACCTGTAAATTTTAGCCCTGAAATGATAAAATCCAGTAGCCTAGTTGGTGTCTGATGTTTTGAATTCTGTAGATCCTTGGGCGATGGGCAGGCTGGATATCTGAGTCTGGATCCTGAGGGAAATAGAAAAAAAAGTGTGGAAAAATGCATCTAGTCAGATTGATTACTGCTGAATGAATTTCAATCCCATTTACTTTTAAAACACCTCACCCCCTTTCAAAAAAGAAAGAAAGTTTCCAATTTTAAAATAGTTATTTATGTATATTTCAAATCAAGGTAATGCAGTTTATTTATGCTCTATCTAGTGATGTCATTTAAATACTTTAACAAACTACAATTAAACATTTTCTAAACCCAAGTAGTAGGCTACAATTAACATTTCCTAAACCCAAGCAGTAGAAAAAAAGAGGTGCGTTCATATCCGTGCATTTCAGGGGCATATCGGTGCACACGATGCCTGTTTCCCACGCTAACAGGCTGCACAACCATGGGATGCACCGAGAGGCAGTTCAGGGGGAAATAGCCAAGCTAACGTTACCACCTTTCTCAGGTTGATTATGTTAGCATGAGATCCTTGATCTGAAGCCTGACATCAATGGGGCAGTTTAAGCACCTAATGAAGTTACACAAAAATTCACGTGGAGTACTAACGTGTTGGTAGCCCAAATCATTCTGAGGCGCAATCAGATAATGTAGGCTAACGTTGACACAGACGAATGTTCAAAAGTTAGCTTCTTTGCAAACGTCACCACGCTAGCTACATAGCTATGCTAAGCTACAACAATTATCGTATTGCACAGATATTCGAAGGTACTACCGTACAATCGTCCTTAAAATATTGCCGTTGAGCTATAAAATATCAAGGCAGGCAAATCATTGACTTTGTTTTAAGAAGTGTGGTCTAGACTAGTTATGATGTTTAAGATAGCAAGATTGCTAATCGCAATATCCTAGTAACTCAAGGTTGAATTGCTAGACAGAATTTATGAAGTTAAAGATTATTTTTCCGTATAACCAAACTTACAAATTCAAACGAAATTAGATAAAATCACTTACTTGAACACATGACCCAAGTCAGACTGCATCTTCACCAAACCAAACGCCACTGCCAACACTTCTTCGGTGAAAAACCGCGGGCAAAAGCTTTCAGTTCAAATACAGCTGCACGATGTGATTGGGCAATGAGAAAAACCGTTAATCGCAACAGATGAAGAAAATTATTAATAGTATAATTATTTAAAAAATAACCTCCTCTCTCTTTTTTCGTGTTAAAGGGTACTGCATATGTCATTTATTTATTTTTTTTTCTTTCTTAAACTCAAGTGTCTTCCTATGCACAGCTACTGTGTCAACTATTTTGGCCTGAGAGATTGAAATTTTACACATAATGTGTTGTATATCTACACAACTAGTGTTAACATGTTATCTACACATCTACATGTGTTATTTGACACATCTCTTTTTACAGTGTACTCCAGCAGTAGCAAATTGAATTTAGTCAAACTATTGACGAGTCGCACCCAGACCATAATTGAGCACCTAAAACCAGACACACAGACAGAGTTGGATGGCTGCTGAGGGGGTCCGTTTCTGGCTTGGCTGATTTTTTTTTTTTTCTCCCTCTCTCTCTTGTCAGTGATATTACTTTTTCTTATACTTTTAAAGACAGGAATGTTGACTGAAGCAATCTCTGTACATCATGTAATAACCTGATATTCTCTCTCCCTCTATGTGTGTGTGTGTATGTGTGTGTGTGTGTGTGTGCGTGTGTGTGCGCGCACCTGATGCTGTATTTCTACTACAATACCCTTGTGTGTCTGTGTGCGTGTGTATGTCCACCTGATGCTGCTATATGTTTCTGCTACTGTATATCTCTGATAATACTCTAGGCCTTATGTGTGTGTGTGTGTGTGTGTGTGTGTGTGTATATATATATATATATGTGTGTGTGTGTGTGTGTGTGTGTGTGTGTGTGTGTGTGTGTGTGTGTGTGTGTGTGTGTGTTTGCACACCCCTGACAGCATGCTTTCACTATAGGATAAATCCCAAGGTCTGTGAAAAAAGCTTCAGACTTTTCAGAATTTCATTACAAATCCAAAGTGTGCGGCTCCGGGGGTGAACCAGGGTTAAGGACAGTTTTTTTTTTTTTTTTTTCATTTTATTCATCCATCCATCCATCCATCCATCCATCCATCCATCCATCCATTCACTCATTTAACCTTTACTTCATACTTGTAAAATACAGTTCAGTTATGATGTGCTGCAAGTTTAATATATATGTCTTTTGCAGAGTCTTTACCATGAGAGGATTTGTGGAGAAATGGAATTTATTTTTCCCCAAGCGGTGCTGTGATGTGAAAGCCACACAGAACACACATGCAGTGTACATAGTCTAAAAGGAGAATTTACCTTCCCTGTCCTTGTTAGTCAAGGACAAATCAAACACACACACACACATGCACACCACACACACACACACACACACACACACACACACACACACACACACACACACACACACACACACACACACACACAAAAAGACCTCTATCCCTAAAATATCACACACTATCTCGCTCTCTCACACACACCATTACACATTTTTGTCAATACTCGTATCTCTAATACAGGCACACACACACACACACACACACACACACACACACACACACACACACACACACACACTATAATATGCATACACACACATGAAATGTTTAACACCCCTGCCAGAGAATGATCTTATAGGTCAAGTGTGTGGAGGATAAAATGCCAAGGCTTCAGAAGGACCCCAAGAGCAAGACCTGTAAATGCCACATACGATACACGCATAGCTCTCTCTCT
>JAODXP020005011.1:45000-46182 GCA_027497455.2 Sardinella longiceps | reverse complement strand
TCAAAATGCACTAAATGTACTCGATGTACTTGAGTTTTTCTCCTTGCCTGTTGCACGTTTTCTGTCATCGTTCTAAGTGAAAACACCCTTGTTGATTTGTGCACAGATGTGCTGATCAGATCTCTATACAGACGATCTGATCTGTAATGAATTATATGGTCTGAGGCAATCCTGAGAGTGAAGTTTGGGTGAAGTCACCACTTCTCTCTTGGCTCAGAGATACAGTATGATGATGACTTTATTGCTTTCTGTTTTCACTGACTGCTCCAGATGTTTGCCAAGCTGGTCAGTCAGTTTAGTTATGGACACACTTCACAGTGGAAAATTCACACATGTTGGGGTGTTTATCATTATTAATCCGCCAAGGAGGTTATGTTTTCGGTCTCGTTGGTTTGTCTGCTTGTGCGTTTGTCTGTTTGTCAGCAGGATAACTCGAAAAGTACTGCACAGATTTGGATGACATTTTTGGACAACGTGTATATTGGGACAAGCAAGAGCTGATTAAATTTTGGTGGCGATCGGTGATCCAGAACATGATCTGGAATTTATATTGTGTTTGTGACCACATTGCCTTGGCGGAGGTCTGCGCTCTCTGAGCGCTCTTCTAGTTATTGTTGTTGTTGCTGTTGTTGTTGTTATTGTTATTGATTATTCTACAGTAATCTAGGTCCAGTTTAGTAAGTCAGGTGGTCAGACAGGCAATAGTGTCACACCTGCTGGTTCGTGACTTGTGTCCTGATGGCAACTTTGTAGAGAATGGCATCCCCCTCCCTTACTAACTCCCTCACACACACACACACACACACACACACACACACACACACACACACACACACACACACACACACACAGAGACACAGAAAACTTACTTTTTTATTTTGTTTTGTGCTGTGCTGCTGTCCAATACTCAAAAATATAGCGAGAGAGAAAGAGAGAGAATGTGTGTGTGAGTGTGTGTGTGTGTGTGTGTGTGTGTGTGTGTGTGAGTGTGTGTGACAGAGAGAGAGAGAGAGAGAGTGAGAGAGAGATTGTCGTCCCATGTGAAATAGTTATTGCTCCAGTCAGTGTGTTATAGCAGGAGCTGTGACGTTATAAGAATGTGTGTGGTGACCATGATGATTAAATTACGTGCTATGGAGATGTCAGCCTGTGAAACAGACCAATTATCTACAGACTTTTCAT
>JAODXP020005011.1:27500-40000 GCA_027497455.2 Sardinella longiceps | reverse complement strand
AGTGAGGTCCCCCCTTCCACTGTAAAGTGCTCCCTGTACTGTCTGTATAGCGTCGTGAAACAATGTAATGTATTTGTGCACTCTACAAATTGAATTGAATTGAATTGAATTGAATAGATCAACTGTGTTGTGTTAAAATGTGCTGCTATATAAATTCTTGACTTGACTTGAGTCTACTCCATCCCACTGTGCTCTGGGGTTTTTCGATATTTGAGGATTTTTCGGCCAAACTCCAACTCAGCGGTCATCCTCTCTCTCTTCTCTCTTCTGTCCCGTCCAGTGTCTCAATGTGTTTACTCAAACCTTTGACGTCTCTGTTGGGCCAGTTCAGGGTATCAGTGGACATACTAGCCTCTATGTCATTCACACGAGGCCAAGAATGTAAGAATTTTGTTTCATTAAATTGCTCCAAGATAAAGTTTTTCTTGATAAGCTCTCACAGTGAGATGATGGGAAATGTCAGTGGTTTGTAATATCACTAACTAGGCTCTACAGTCCCTGTCAGTCTTACTTGTTGCTTTTTTTCCCAAATTGTAAATAAACATAATATAAAAATAAGTCTAATTCTTTATTTCTCAGCACATTCGTGCGCCTTTACTGCAAATATCAAAGTTATGAAGCAGCCTTTGTTGTGAAATAGCCAGTAAGCCGTGACTGAGTGACTGGAAACTGTCAGTTGGATTCTGAATCACTTCAGAGAGTTCCAAAGCTCTTTGAGATGATTGAGACCGAAGAGCACCGTAGAGCTCGTCATGCCTACTTACCGGAGAAACGCAAGTACTCTCCTCTCCTCGCCTCTCCCTTCCCCTCCTCAGGAGTGCTATTGTGTGTGAGAGGAGAGCGTAGAAATCCAGGGTTTCTAGAGCAAAGCTGCTTTTGTGTGGAGAAAGAGAGAGAGAGAGAGAGAGAGAGAGAGAGAGAGAGAGAGAGAGAAAGAGCTATTCTGTTACTCAGTACTGTGTCATCATCATCATCATCACTACCAAAGAGAACACGGCCTGTGACCCAGCAACTGCATTATCAGATGAGATCAAGCTGAGACCTAGTACTGTGTGTGTGTGTGTGTGTGTGTGTGTGTGTGTGTGTGTGTGTGTGTGTGTTCCTTAAGGCTGCTACAGACCAAAGACTCACGTCGAGACTGGCTGCAACATTTTGAAAAACCAGCATCGTTCTAAAAATCTGAAATGGCGATTTCAAATGTTGAATCTTTTGTGACAGCTTGAAACTGCTTGCAACAACATGCAACATTTGATTCACACCGCCGTAGCTCCTCTCTAAAGTGGCCGTGCATTGTCGTGGATCTTCGATCTGAAGTGGCTTTTACACCAGCCCAGCATGAGCACACCACACACACACACTCTACTAACACAATAATCTTTATTAAGTATCCAGTCTTCTATCATTAAGTATCCATTGTTGTTTTTCTTGTCATTTCATGACCTTCATCTGCCAGTCACCATGCTAACTTGCCACACTGTCTCTGTGGATATCTCAAAAATGACTCCAACAGCCCCCCTCCACACACTCATGCACACACACACACACACACACACACACACACACACACACACACACACACACACACACACACACACACACACACACTGCAGTGTTAGGGCTATAGCATCCTCATATGTGGAGGCTGAAGATCTCTGATGATTTATGAGTGGATGTGGGCCAGCACTGGCCCAGGTTCTCCTCTGGTTAGACTGGAAAACAGATGATTGAGGGAGAGAGGAGAGGAGAGAAGAGGAGGGGAGAGGAGGGGGCAGGAGAGGAGAAGAGATGAGGGCAGAGAGGAGAGGAGAGGAGAGAAGAGAGAAGGGCAGAGGAGAGGAGGGGAGAGGAGAGGAGAGGAGAGAAGAGGACAGGAGAGAAGAGTAGAGAGGAGAGAAGAGAAGAGGGCAGAAAAGAGGAGAGGAGAGGACAGAAGAGGAGAGAAGAGAAGGGCAGAGGAGGGAAGGGTAGAAGAGAAGAGGGCAGAAAAGAGGAGGACTCTGATTTGTTGTTTTATCCCCCTTGAGGAATGCAGGTTAGGGGTTCAGATGCTGGTGGTGACAGATGTAGTTTGTAATGGGGTCAGACTCCATGTATCGCAGCATAGCACTTCTTTATATACTAGTCCTTTGATCAGCTAAAGCACTTTACAATGCCATGGCCTCTCTCACACACACACACACATGTAACACCCACAAACGTAATAACTTCCCACAAACGTAATAAACCACAAACGTAATAAAAATATGCATTTTTAAAATGTAATAATCCTGCAAACGTAATAATTTCCCATAAACGTAATAACAGTCGCCTACTGTTAACGTAATAAAAAATTTCCCACAAACGTAATAATTATTACGTTTGCAGGAAATTATTACATTGGTGGGAACATGAAAAAACTTATTACATTACCCTCCCATAAACGTAATAAAACACAGATTTGGTGAAATTATTACAGTTTTATCAGATGTAGGACTTATATTTGTCAGTGAACTTATATCTCTAACCATGTAGCCAGCTGTCAGAGCTTAAAACCTGATACAGTGGCATGCTGCATATGTTTATTCCCTCAATTGTTTTTATATGCAGCTTTTCCTAAAGAACTACCTGACCCGTGGCATTGAGGATGATGAAATGTTTATAGAATGTTGGTCTCAAGAGCCCACATCAACTTAGATTATAACCAGTGATTTGTGATTTGCCATCCCCATGGTAAAAAAATGAAAATGCAATATTATACTGCTTTAATTGCCCCTATCTTTAGATCAGATGTTATGAACTGCACCAAATTTAATGTGTATGATGAACCTGACATCTTGTGGGAATATAAAAAAAGTCAGAGAATGCACACACATCGGTGGCACAGGTGCTGGACCAAACATATGATAACTGAAAGGAAAACTATGACCGCCGCTCAGTTCTGCACATTCTCTGCATATATGATGCTTGTCAACTTGTTTGTATCTCTCTCATGTTATAAATGTGTGTCTGCATGAGTGAGTTTGTTTTTGTGTACAAGTATAAGAGTGTGTGTGTGTGTGTGTGCGCGTGTGTGTGTGTGTACCCTTGCGCATGTGTGCTTGTGTGTACAGTATGTACTATGTGTGTGTGTGTACCCGTGCGCATGTGTGCTTGTGTATATGTAGTTATATATGAGCACATATGATGTAAATGATCATTTTGTAACCCAGTAACCATTCACTTAATAGCACCATCTACAGGTCAATGGTTGTACAGTCATTAAATGTACATATAAATTCATTTATTTTATAGCCCCCCATGGATGAAATTCCACAAAACTTGACATATTCCCACAAGATGTCAGGTTCATCATACACATTAAATTTGGTGCAGTTTATAACATCTGATCTAAAGATAGGGGCAATTAAAGTAGTATAATATTGCATTATAAGCTAAGTTGATGTGGGCTCTTGAGACCAACATTCCATAAAAATTTCAGCATCCTCAATGTCACGGGTCAGGTAGTTTTTTAGGAAAAACTGCATTTTTGGGTTTCACGGGGGGCCACGCAAAGATGGAGTGGCACCCAGGGACCAAACTAAATTTTTCTGTAAAAGTCTACTGGGGCTACATGCCCACCAAGTTTCATGTGCCCCGGTGTTACGGTGTCCCGGGAATCGTTGACCAAAAATTCAGGAAGTAGATGACGGGAGAAAAAAAAAAAAAACTTTGACAATCATCATATGACCGCTGCGCTTGCTACGCAGCGGCGGTCATAATAAAGGTCCGCAACACTGTTTGATGCCCCCAAGAATTTAATAGCACAACAACTAGACTAGCACGTAGTGCTATTGAATTCTTGGGAGCATCAAACATTGTTGCGGACCTTTATTTTCCTTTCAGTTATTTTGTGGGAATATGTCACGTTTTGTGGAATTTCATCCATGGGGGGCTATAAAATAAATGAATTTGTATGTACATTTAATGACTGTACAGTGTACAACCATTGACCTGTAGTTGGTGCTATTAAGTGAAGGGTTACTGGTTTGGGATGATAGGCCGACTGTCTCACACACACACACACACACACACAGGGCAGAGAATGTGCAGAACTGAGCGGCAGTCATATTTTGTACCGCCATGCGGTACATCTAGTTTTCATTTGAGTTGTGTGGAATTTTTGAAGTCAGAGATTCGTACAGTTTACATGTACCAAGCCTTTGCGTGGTCCAGGGTCCACATCTTTAGTAAATTTAGAAAAAATAAAAAATAAAAATATAAAATAGTGAAGATTTTTTTTTAAAGTTAAGCTTTTTTAAGTTTTGATTTAGGCTCAGAGTTCATAAACATTTCATCATCCTCAATGCCACGGGTCAGGTAGTTCTTTAGGAAAAACTGCATATAAAAAGCAATTGAGGGAATAAACATATGCAGCATGCCACTGTATCAGGTTTTAAGCTCTGACAGCTGACTACATGGTTAGAGATATAAGTTCACTGACAAATATAAGTCCTACATCTGATAAAACGGTAATAATTTCACCAAATCTGTGTTTTGTTACGTTTATGGGAGGGTAATGTAATAAGTTTTTTCATGTTCCCACCAATGTAATAATTTCCTGCAAACGTAATAATTATTACGTTTGTGGGAAATTTTTTATTACGTTAACAGTAGGCGACTGTTATTACGTTTATGGGAAATTATTACGTTTGCAGGATTATTACATTTTAAAAGTGCATATTTTTATTACGTTTGTGGTTTATTACGTTTGTGGGAAGTTATTACGTTTGTGGGTGTTACACACACACACACACACACACACACACACACACACACACTGATTTCAGAGGTTGCCGTACAAGGCACCAACCCACACATGATGGGAGCAGTTTGGGGTTCAATGTCTTTGCCTCCATTGTAACATATGTTGCTTTGCCTTGGTCAGTAATCAGTCATCTTTGATTGAAACTTTCTGACTCAAGCTTTCTCAGTGTCTTTGCATGCTGCTTACACCAAGTTCTGATTCATTCTGATGATTTAGCTCATCAGCAACATTCTCAAGTTAATTTGAAGCATACAAGTTTTATGTTTTGTTTTGTTTTTCACCATGTTGCTGTACTGTTATTTACCAAATGAAACCCTATCCAGACTGGACACTAAATGACTAGTTAGTGACAGTGAATGTAGTAGTGTGTGTGTGTGTGTGTGTGTGTGTGTGTGTGTGTGTGTGTGTGTGTGTGTGTGTATAGCTTGCCACAGGGGTTTGATTTCCTCCTCTATCTGGGCCAGACTGAAAACAAATAAGCGGTGTCCTGAGAGAGAAAGAGAGAGAGAGAGAGAGAGAGAGAGAGAGAGAGAGAGAGAGAGAGAGAGAGAGGAGAAGAGTCTTGCATTCCTTGCCGGGCCCCCGCTACGTTCTTCAGTGCTCCAGGTCACGTCTAATGAACCTAAAGACAAAGAAAGGAAGAAAGAAAGAAAGAAAGAAAGAAAGAGAGAGAAAGAAAGAAAGAAAGAGAGAGAAACTTCAGATGAAGCGAGCGTGGAGACCTAGAGCTCAAGCAGATGGTTTTAACGTTAGGTGTTCTCTCTCTCTCTCTCTCTCTCTCTCTCTCTCTCTCTCTCTCTCTCTCTGACATTATAAATCTCTGTGGGCTTTTGTCTTCCTCTGTAATAGTCTCTCCTGCTCTCTAATTCTAATTCTCTGTCTTTGTCTCATGTGTTCCCTTCCTGTCTTTAATCTCTCTGGTCTTCATCCACACCCCCCACACCCCTCTCTCTCTCTCTCTCTCTCTCTCTCTCTCTCTCTCTCTCTCTCTCTCCCTCTCTCTCTCTCCCTCTCTCTCTCTTTCCCTCTCCATCTCTCTCTCTCTTCCCTCTCTCTCTCTCTCTCTCTCTCTGTCTCTCTGGAAGCATTCCACACCCATCCACACCCTGATCCTGCAGCTGCAGTGGCTAAGCTGTAACTACCACATAGCATTCAGCCATTGAGCCCTGTTCTGGCTCAGAGCCGGCACGGATCCGGCCCGCGTCCGCTCTCTCCCCACTCAGGCCACAATGGCTTAGCCCCTAACTGCCACTTAGCTTTCAGTCTAACGCTTCCAGAAAAATCTTCTCCTCCTCCTCTTCCTCCGCCCAAACCCACTCTGTCTCTGTAGACGTCTGTGTGTACACAGCTCCCCTACACACACACACACACACACACACACACACACACACACACACACACACACACACACACACACACACACACACACACACACACACACACACTACCCTACACACACACACACACACACACACACACATACACACATCCGCCTCCACATTTTTCTGCTGTTCGGCACACTTGGATCTGGTGTGGGTAAGGTTTGTGGGGTAAGGGGGGGGTAAGGGGGGGGGGGGGTTGGATGTTAGGGGTGGGGGCCTAACCAGCGTCTCCCTGAAGTTTTTTGGGGAAAAAAAAAGAAAACCTCTTTTGTGTTTATGAGTTTTAGACGAGCTCTTTTGTGTGTATGAGTTTCGGGCGAGCTTGGGGTCCCCTTATAATTTGAGGTCACGATGATGTCACTCTCACATGGTGTCGATTGGGAGGAGGATGTTTGTGCAAGGGAAGGGCACGGACGGGAGGAGAAGAGACATGAGAACAGAGGGGAGAGAGAGAGAGAGAGAGAGAGAGAGAGAGAGAGAGAGAGAGAGAGAGAGAGAGAGAGAGAGGTGAAACAAAGAAACAAAGGAGGAGAGAAGGAAAAGAGAGAAGGAGTTGGGAGTGAAAAAGAGGAGAGGAGGAGAAGATAGGAAGAGAGGAGAGAGGTGGGGCAGAGGAGAGGAGATGAGAACAGAGGAGAGAGGAGGTGAAGAGAGGAGAAAAGAGAGAAAAGAAGTAGTGGTGGGAAAAGAGAGGAGGAGTGAAAAAGAGGAGAGGAGGAGAAGATAGGAGAGGAGAGAGGTGGCACAGAGGAAAGGAGATGAGAACAGAGGAGAGAGGAGAAAAGAAGGAGGAGAGGAGTAAAAGAGAGAAGAGATGTTATGGTGAGAAAAGAGAGGAGAAGTTGGGATGGAAGACGGGAGTGGAAAAGAAGAGAAGAGAGATAGGAGGAGAGGAGAAGAAAGGAGGAAGACTGAAGGAGGTCAAATGATAAAGATTTCATATCATCACATTTAAAATGTTCATTAAAAAAGGGAAGAAAAATCATTGAGAGAAAAAAAAACTGACCAAGCGCTGGGAAAAACCCACAAAACCCAAATCTCGAAGACCTCTGGTCCGAAAGTTCAAAAACATGTTGATACTCACTTCTGAGTAACTCCTGAGGGTTCCCATGGAAACCGATCCACACAAACATTCTGTGCCAGAGACTGCAGCCAATACAAGGCTTCATGTCCAGCAGGGAGAGAAGAGAGGAAATCTCAGTCCTGATAGGCTAGGGAGAGAGGAAGCATGACAGCTACAGTATGGGCTTCCGTGCTAGGATGATTGGCGGTAGTATATAATGCCAGGCAGGTACAGTACACACACACACACACACAGAGAGAGAGAGAGAGAGAGAGAGAGAGAGAGAGAGAGACACCCTTACATTTCTCTGCTGTTCAGTATCTGGTGGTCTGTGGGGTAAGGGGGGTGAGGGGGAGCTATGTGCTTCCATTCTAAGATGATTGGTGCAAGTATGGCAGGCAAATACACACACACACACACACACACACACACACACACACACACACACACACACACACACACACACACACACAAGGCCTGAGGGAGACTCACGTCTTGTGCACATGGTTGTAAGTAAGTAAGTAAGTACGTACTGTAAGGCTGGGCAGGGTCAGGGTGAGAGAAACAGGGCATTTGTGCTGATTTAAGAAGGAGATCATTGCTCTGCTTTTATCTGTTTTATTTCTTATCTCTCCCTGCTGGTCTGCGCTCTGTTGCGTGGTCTGTGTGTGTGTGTGTGTGTGTGTGTGTGTGTGTGTGTGTGTGTGTGTGTGTGTGTGTGTGTGTGTGTGTGTGTGTGTGTGTGTGTGTGTTGCGTGGTCTGGTCTGGTCTGAGAGTAGAAACCTTTTGGCCGAGCGGATGGGAGTTAGAGTTAGAGTTAGCCTGTTCTTTATCAGTGCTCCAGCATGCATGTTTGTTTCACACGCAGACTCATCTATCAACCCAGTACAGTCCAGTCCTCTCTACACTCTCACGAGAAAACAGGCCTGCAAAGTTTCCCTGCACTTTGTTAACATATGTTACATATGTACAGTACTTACATACAAATGTATTGATATAAGCTGTATAGATGTGTTTTTATATACTGCATTTGTATGCATGCATGTGTCTGTTGTATCTACAGATGTGCATCATGTATGTATGTATGTATGTATGTATGTATGTATGTATGTATGTATGATGTTAATCTTCTACTCCGCTAGCTGTTTGCTGTAATTAAGCTTTAGGTTGACTTATACGCTCACTCTTATCATCTGCACCAGACTTTGTCTCAGTGATGGCGGTTCCCCCTTCAATTATTCCCAATCTCAAACACACACACACACACACACACACACACACACACACACACACACACACACACACACACATACACACACACACACACACGCACACACACACACACACACACACACACACACACACATACACACACGCACATACACTGTTAGACTTTTCTAAGGTTTTTTACAGTAACTCACTGGCAACACTGTTGCCAGTGAGTTACTGTAATTCAGAGAGCCAGTATGCTACTGTATTTCATTTTACAGTAACAATACCGCACAATTCAAAGTAAACCAGTATAGTACTGTAACCCTTTTCAGCCTTTTACCCCTTTTAAAATGTATTATTAATTAATTCATTTTTATTTATTTATTTATTTATTTATCATATGATTATAATATTACCACTACTAGCCTATTGGTGTCATTGTTAATCATAGTTTAATAATAATGACAAATACGTTTTTCAAGTTACCACAATGTTTATTTTTTCAATTTTGTACAAAACGACTATTTTCAAGGCTTTTCCAAAACAAGGGCCACCTTCCTCTCAGCGCTGTCCATCCACTTTGTTGCAGTCAGCAATGCGGTAGCTGCAGTATAAAAAGTACACCATATTAACGTCTAAAAAACAACCAATGTGTAGCAGTCTCACCCCATGCCAGCAGAGTTACCTGCTAAGATGCTAACGTTAGCTGCTAATGTTAGCTATTACTGGCTAATTGAATTCAAAATTATTTTGGTAGCCTACAAGTACTTACATCTGTTAAATTCTGTCGAAGTGTCTTATATTCAGGAATTTTTCACAAAGGACCAACGTTTCTTGCCTTCAGAAGTGTATTCCCTGCAATATGAAAAAGCACAGTATTAAAACACACTGTAGAAACCAACTGACATAGCTAACACATAATTACCAGTGCTAATGTGGGTATCCACACTAACATATGTCAGCTCCGAATACTGAATGTTGAAATTAAATTAAAAATGATTTGGGTACTTACATCTGTGAAGTTGTCCATTTTAGAAGTGCTTTGTCTTCAGGAGGCTATTCCAATTCGATGAGTTTTCACATTGGCACATTTGACAGTCCGATGTGGAGAAAACTTCAGACTCTCAGACGCTAACGTTAGCCACACTGCACTTCATAACTGACTTAGGTAGACTACATAGAAATATACACGGGTAGACTAGGTTTCGGTGAGCAGTAATATGACAGAATTTTGAATTTTAGGTTCCTTATAATGTAAGGTTACCCGAAAATCCTCCTTCTCTTTGCTATGTTGCTGCTGCAGCCAAAGCAGCTCTACACTAGGCTACTCTGCTACTACAGTTTTGTGATTTCCAACTATGGAGAGACAGGAGTGCCAAAAAGCATTAAAAAGTGGTGCCTTACTGTAATTTCTTTAAAAAACTAATGAAACCAAGTGACTTACTGTAAATTCAAAAAATTAACAAAACGGTCAACCAAAAATTCCCAGAATGCAATGGCAATTACAGTAATTTACCGCAAAACTAATTTAAAGTATTTTACTGTTTGATATGTAGTAAAATACTGTAGAAATTACAGAAAAGTCTAACTGTGCACACAATCCATGCCCACCTTTGTTGTTGTCTTTGCCTGTTGCCCTCAGTCCAGCTTGCATGGCAGATGGCCACAGTAAACACACACACACACACACACACACACACACACCCTCCTGTTTCCTCTGCTCTGCTAATTAAAGAGTTGCTCTGTCGTCTGGATCATTACTTTCCCTCCTTATCTCCTGTCTGGATTAGGTTATTAGGTTTGGTTAGGTGGGGTTATTCACACAATAGGTGGTTTGTGTTAAATGATAAAAACCTGCTGAAGCAGATTTTATTGCAGTAATCTGCAGTTATTGCCGTCATTGAAAGATGTGACGAGGTACCTGTTGTCTGGGATTGGGAAATCATGGCGCTTTCTGATTCTTTGGAGGCCTACAGTATGTGCATGTGTGTGTGTGTGTGTGTGTTTGTGTGTGGGTGTGTGTCTGTGTGGGTTGGTGTGTGTTTAGAAAATGTAGATATTTGATGTTGCTTTGGCAAGGTATCAAAGACAAAAATCATCCTCCTAGCGGAAAGACAACAAGCACTCTGCAGGTGCTGGAATGGTCTGAGTCTCTCACTGCTTGAGTTTTGGAAAAATATGGAAACTATAAACAAGCAGACCTGTGTGAAAGTTGTTTCTCTGTGTTGTGTTCTAGTAGATCCCCAAACGGTCCTGTATGTAAAGACTAAACACTCTCTTCTGCTGTCATAGAATCTCAGAGCACTTTCTATGTCACTCCCACAGCCTTACCCTCCGTTTCCTTAGCGACATGCTTAGCCTAGCATGCTAGCTCCTCTTTCAAACTAACTCTGGGCCCTTTCCCTCGGTTTCCTTGGCGACTACCTAAACCTAGCATGCTATCATGTTAGCTCATCTTTCAGGCTAGCTCTGGGCCCTTTCTATTGGTTTCCTTGGTGATATGCTTAACCTAGCATGATATCATGCTAGTGTGACGCCCCTTTTCCGATATGATACCTTTGCAGATATGATACCCACAGTATCTCCTCTTTCAAGCTAGCTCTGGGCTCTTTCCCTCGGTTTTCATGGTGACATGCTTAGCTTAGCCTGCTATCATGCTAGCTCCTCTTTCCAGCTAGCTCTGGGCCCTGGTGTTCAGGTGTCCATACAGCCCTGTGGAGACTGGGCCTAAAGCCAGGGCCCACATAGCCTACAGTAGGCTACTCTAAGGTGCGTGTCAGGTATGGCCCCTGCAGGTCTGGACGGCTCTCATTAACTATTCACAGCTTTGGGTGGAAAGCCAAGATGGCTGACAGCCGTGCTGATATCCTAATGAGGAAGAGACTGATCGCATCGCGGGGGTGTCAGGTGTCATGCAGGGGTCATGTGTCCTCAGGAACACAAGGGCACGCATCTTTAGGGCTGTTTGATTATTTATTGGGTTATTTATCAATATGGGCTGGGTTAAGATGCACTCTTGGGCTGGATCAAGATGCACTCTGCACTTTGGAATGACAGAACACACATTTATGTTCTAGTGTGTTGTGAGTCTTAATAGACTTGTTTCACACCTCAACATTCCGAGGTTCCATGGTAGTAAACTGAACATTCTACCATTGAAATGCATTGGATTTAAGCCTCTTTCTGACTTGAAAAAAATGGGTAATAACATTTCAAACATGTCTAAATTCACTTTCTTTCAAATAATACACATTTGAAGCGCGCAAATTTGGAGGTCCCGAGTAGATAAAAGTGGTTTTACATTTATGTGCATGAAGCTTCAAACTATTCGGGACCTCCCAATTTTTGTGCTTCAAATGTGTATTATTTGAAGGAAAGTGAATTTAAACATGTTTGAAATTTTATTACCCATTTTTTTCAAGTCAGAAAGAGGCATAAATCCAATGCATTTCAATGATAGAATGTTCAGTTTACTACCATGGAATGTCGGAATGTTCAGGTGTGAAACAAGTCTATACAGTTATATATCTTATACAGTTATATATCTTAGTTACATGTGAAATTTTTAACTTGTTACACATTTGGAGTTTGGATAAACGCAATTTCAGTCTGCTTGCAATGTACTGTTGTAGAGTTTGATTGACAACAAAGTTCACTTTGACTTTGACTGTTGACTTTTGTTTGCTTGGAGCACCTGATCAGTCGTCTGCCTCCAAAAAGCATAGTGGCTCACTAAGTTAGCAAATATGTTGGTTGCAATGCAATTTCCCATTGCCAACTAACTAAGCTGCTAACTGATTAGCGACTATGCTTTTGGGAAACAGAGGACTGGACAGCATATCCAGCCCAAGGATGTGGTCAAGCTGATTTCTGTGCCCATCCCAAGACCGGGCATATTAACGTAACGAGAGAGGAATCTCTTACATCAACTCTGAAACATCTCTTACAGCGTCCATTTGAAGAAATGTCATGTGTTCAAATCTTATGGGTGTTTCCTGGTGTTTGGAATGTCCTGTAAACCCCAAACACACACCATAGGTTTTTTCTCCTTTATGTAAT
>JAODXP020005011.1:17500-20000 GCA_027497455.2 Sardinella longiceps | reverse complement strand
TCAAGTATGAACTCTAAAATGTTGCGTCTGGTCTTTGCCCTTGCAGCAGCACCACCAGCAGTCCCGCATGAGCACCCGCAATACCGAGCAGCTCCAGCAGGAGGCGATGCTTCTCCCGGGTGGCATCCCCACCCTCCAGCGCCAGCCCTCGCCCGTGCCCAGCTGGGGTGGCAGGGAGGGCCTGTCCTCCTCCGAGCGCTACGTCTACTACAGCAGCAGCGGCACCACAGGTAGAGGCGGAGGGGGAGGTGTACCTAGGTGTACCACCTTAGCAACCACCATTACAACCCCTCGCAACAACCTAGCAACTACCTCAAGTACCCTAGCAATGGCCTAGCAACCACTTCCATAGTTACAACCTAGCAACCAACATAGCAACCAACATGCTTGACCTAGCAATAACCCTAGCAACTGCTTAGCAACCACTTCCACAGTTGTAATGTAGCAACCAACATAGCAACTGACATGCTTAACCTAGCAACCACCCTAGCAACCACCACACCTAGCCTAGCAACAACCTAGCAACCACCTCAAGTACCCTAACAACAGCCTAGCAACCAACATAGCAACCAACATGCATAACCTAGCAACCACTATACCTACCGTAGCAACAGCCTAGAAACCACTTCAGCAGTTGCAAAGTATTAACTAAGCAACTTGCATTTTCATGCACTCGTAATTTCCCTGAAATTACACTTTCTAGTTTAGCTTTGTTATTGCACATATTGAGTTTGGGGAAACGCAATTTCAGTCTTCTTGCAATGTACTGTTGCATCATTTGATTGACAATAACGTTTGCTTTGACTTTGACTTGACTTTGAGGTGGAGGTGGAGGTGGAGGGACGCTCCCAAACCCTGCACCCATGCGGCGCACCCTCAGCGGCACCCTGGCCAAAGGGGGTGGGGTCGGGGGAGGAGTTTGGAGAGAGCCGGAGCTGATCCAGCAGTACTCCTTTAAAGGTACAATGTGTAGCCTTTCGAGTTTCTCCCATTAAAAATTAAGCGCAACGCATTTTAAAGTACATATTACAGCTACGGTAGTCTGCATGCGGATGTCGGTCTATTGTCTTTTCAGTATCCGTACCATTTATATGGATTTTGATATTGAACAATAAAAATGTTACACATTGTACCTTTAAACAATAAAAACGTTACCCATTGTACCTTTAAAGGCCCCGCTCAGAGAACCCTGAGCCGCTTCAGTAACTACCGGCAACAGCATCATCAACAGCATCACCAGCAGCAACAGCAGCAGCAGCAGATGGCTGGGCGCGGCACACTGCAGTACCAGCAGGTGGCCAGCGGGGGCGGTAGCGTGCACGGCGTGAACACAGTGAGGCGTACAGGATCTCTGCACAGTCTGAGGAGCGTGGGGAGAGGAGGAGACGTGCTGGATGGAGACGGATGTGGAGGCAGCGATACACTCGGAGGGTGAGACACACAAACACACACACACACACACACACACACATACGTATCGACGAATCCGACAAGCGTTTTGTGTAGGCTGCCAACTTGTGGCGACGCCATTGTTGGACTGTCAACAAACCTTTTTGGCAATGCACAGTCAATGACAGCTAACAGCAAAGACCATAGAATACTCTGACATTATACAGGTAGTAGTGAATCTTGTAAATCATGGCATTTTATGGTGTGATAACACGTTATCCCTATGGACAGATTGGCGATTTAACAGCTCAACAATGGCACCTGCTTACTTCCGGTAGTTTCGTCGGATTCGTGTATACACACATATAGTATGCACTCACTTGCACACATGCATTCACACACACTCACAACCAAACATGCACACACTTAGCGATTAGAGGTTAGTAGCAGTCAAAAAACACTTTATTGGCCATCTCTATAGCATTTGGAGTGGAGAGGTGAATGTGACAATCATTGTAGCAGAAATGATATTGACACTATTGTTTAACTCAGTAAAACCCTGAATGATAAAGGAAGTAAACGCACTCTCAAGCTTTAACTTTTTTAATAATAACATGTCCAAGACGGACACGTTTTGGGTTAAGTAGTTTTAAGAGTTAAACCTTGAGAGTGCGTTTACTTTCTTTATCATTCAATATTCTTTTGTTTTACGCACCCAAACCTGTTCTCTACACTAATTGAGTTGAGCGCACCTTTCCCCCTCACCAATCACTAAAACCCAGAAGCAGTGTTGTATTTGTGCTTCGCATGCAGTCGCTAGCACACTCCTACTCTACTCTACTGTCAGGCCCTGCAGTCAGGGGAAACAAACAGGAGATAAAATCAGTTTGTGTTACTGTGTAGCAGCTAGAATGCAGTGGTGGCCTTTGTGTAGAGGGGGTGGTGGAGAGAGGGGGTCAAGGTTCAAGGTCAAAGGTCAAGGTCAATGTGTTTTTAATGTCACCAGAGGACAATTTGGTGTGCAGCCAGCAGACAATTACACTTATCAACAGTGAATACAATAAATAACAATCAATATAATCACAGTTTAACCTGGAACAATAACCATAAA
>JAODXP020005010.1:0-44529 GCA_027497455.2 Sardinella longiceps | reverse complement strand
AAGGGAGCAACATCGTAGCAGATGGCCACAAACGTGAAGTGTTTCGGTCTGCATTAGCAGCAGTGTCACATTACGTCACATCATTAACATTTTCCCTTAAGAAATTATAGAATGATATAATGTATGTGTGCCATAATATTGTCTGTGATCATTAATGAAACCAACAAATGACAATTCAATCGCTCCTCTGCAAAACAATGTTGTATGAACCAAGTGTGCTTTTTAGCTTTAGACCATGGGTCCCCAAACTACGGCCCGCGGGCCGAATACGGCCCGCCACGTCAATTTAAGTGGCCCTCCAAAATATTTCCTAATGTATTTTCCACCGTTCATTCTCTATGGCGATTCTAAGCAATTACATGTAATTCCGGTTTTGGCCACCGGACAATTTTGGCGCTGTTGTGCGCTTTTTAAAGCCGGTTTGGTCTATTGATAAATGCAGCATTACCTCTTATGACAACTGTAGGCTACTTATATTAAATTCCTTGCGTGTTTATGTGTTATTTTAAATTTCTCTTTTAGCCTACCTGTTGGAATGCAAAATAAGTTCTGTAGTAGGACATTAAGGGATGAATAATTCACTGCAAAAACCAAGTTGGCATATTATTCTATTAATTTAAAAATGTTGGAATAAAATCAGATTTTAAATAATGCTTAGGCTTTCATATATTGCTCATATGTTATTCATAATATTAATATTTTGTGGTTTTAGCTATTTCCATTTAAGACTATTTTATATTTATATTTTCACAAAAGTAAATCAACATAGGCCTAAATGACAGTAGTTTACATTGAATAGGCTAAAATAGACCTGTTGTATAAAGTAGCCTAGGCGTATCAACTGTAATTTACAAGGTAGATCGCTGGCCTCCGGCCCTCTGAAAGAGCCACGCAGAGCGATCCGGCCCTCTTCAGAAAAAGTTTGGGGACCACTGCTTTAGACAGAGAGGGTTTGTTTGGTAGTTACCATGACGACATAGCTATATGCTAACTATAAGCTAGTTGTTTTGGACTTTGCTCAAACCTCACATATTGCTGTAAACTATGTTCACGTTTGCTCTGTCCACTTAAAATGAACTCAGTAATGTTACCCGCAGGCTGTCAATAAATTAAATCTCAAATATAAATGTAAAACATTACGTTAGCTAGATCGCTAGCGTTAGCTCGCTAACAACTTGAAATTTTAGTAGGCTATTTACTGCCTGGCAGTTTCATCTGACAGAAATACCAACAGTAACAGTTTACAACATTAGTCTTGAAATCATGTTAAAACACTTACAGAATATGAGAGATACATGCCAAAAAAACCTGATAACTCCAAAAAGACGATTTATTGGTAAAAGTCCTGACATCATTCAAAACCATGTGGTGCCCCTTGTGAAAATAGAACTACTATGCGCGAACGTAGGTGCTTCTCGTTTGCTCCAACTGTCTTTGGTGCTAGAGCTCCGGTTATGGGTAGTTACACAAATGTCTGAAAACGGTATTCTCCGACATCTCCACCTTGCCCGGAGTTTGTGAGATTCTCCGTCTTCACCTTCGGGTAAGTGTAACAGAGAGGTGCAACCGTAGAGATACAAGTGCGTCTTTGTGGTTATCAGAGAAGTGTAAACGGGGTCTAATACGTAGAAAAACTCTTCAAGATCCATATGGCATCACCAATTGGGTCCAGGACACTAGCAGATGGCCTAATATTCAATGGCCCAACATATACAGCTATTTAATCGAGACGGCAAGCATGTATACTAAAGAAAAGTAACGTGCATATAACTCTCTAGAGGCATACAACTATGTTTTATCAGGACATGTTCAGGAAGTTTTTTATCACAATTATAACGACACCGAGTTTTGTGTGGTAAAGGCAGAAGGGTTGCCGAGTCAATACCAAAGTGCGAAAGAGATGTACGAGGCTTGGGCAATCATACATAAGGCAGAAAGCTGGGTACTGACGGCTAACTGCACTTGCATGGCTGGGTAAGGAACAAGTTAATGCTAATTAACAAACTAGCCTTAAAAGACAAAAGTAAACAACAAAACAATAAATTAAACTACATAACAGCTTAACTCAAATGTCAATAGTTGGTGAAAGCAAACAGATTTGTTGAATTATGTTACATTGTTACATGTTTTTTTTTTTTTCAAAAAGTGCGCTCAACTCCAGTTAATCTCCTCGAAGTCTCTGGGTGCGAGCAAAGGGGTTCGCAATTATTTCAAGTAAAAAGCCGCACTCTCAAGTATACTTTCTTAATTTATTTTAAGGGGTTTAACATGACAAGACAGACGTTTCGGCCGTATACGTTCTTAATTTATTTTAAGGGGTTTAACATGACAAGACAGACGTTTCGGCCTGAGGCTTAGGCCGAAACGTCTGTCTTGTCATGTTAAACCCCTTAAAATAAATTAAAGTATACTTAAGAGTGCGGGTTTTTACTTGAAAACATTGTTACATGTCACAATTATGTTTACAGGCTGGGCTCATATTGTAGTCATGCTGCAGCAGTCTTGTTCAAAATTGAGATTTGCATCAGAGTGGGCACTGCCGAAACCTCCGTAATATCTGGGCCTTGTCTCTGGAAAGACTGCAGGAAGGAGGTCAGACCAGCTAAACTGTCTAATATCAGCTTCCAAAACCCCAAATGACCAGGCAACCAACTCCCCAAACAGAAAGCTGGCCCAAGATGGAAGCAACCAAGAGTTACAAAAGGTAGCCTGCTAGTCTAGCTTAACTCAAGTGTTCAAATCTTTGCCTTCATGGTGTCACTTGTCCACAGGAGAGGGCTCAAACCCAATCAATACAACTAACAGCCTGATCTTTTTATAAGCTATGCGTAATGATGGAGGAGGTGATGTCTCCGGAGGAGTCCACTGTATGTCCACCCGTAACATTACAGATGCAGGTAGCATACCCTGTCATAACTAAATGTTTTCTCCATGTTTTAGACATGTCAGCAATTGATGCAATTGCAGACATCATTAGAAAAACCCTGCCAGGCCTGCCTGAAGAACGGCTTCAAGTCTTAGCAGCCCTTCAGAGTTTCGGTGTTGACTGCACGGAAGATCTTAATTATGTGCGGGAAGATGAAATGCAGGACCTTTTATCTAGAATACAAGCACGAAAATTAATTGAAGCATTCAAAAATGGTAGTTTTTAATACATTTTCGGCAAAAGTTGTGTAAATATTTGCTAGTTTTACAAATAAGAAGTTTGATAAATAGTTCTGAAACGGTATGTATGTAATTTTGTTGAATTGAATGTTTTTTTTTGCAGGTGTTTCATTAACGACATTAATCATGCTTGAACCAGTTCCATTTTCTGCGCCTCCATCTCCCTCCTAAGCTGGTTCACCAGGAACATTACCACGGATTTCTCCATCAAGTGGAAGAGGAAGTCAGTGGCTTGCATCGTTCAGTATCCCGTGGCATATCAAATGTCTGATGATTTCCAAGAGGGATTGCAAATGACCTCCACCAGACAAGTGGTGACGGATGGTTCGAGTTCTTGTGGACGAAATCCATAAATATGATACAAACCCCAATAGGAAGAAATGCCTTGTGATTTGTGAAAGCATTGTCAAGCAGTACCCTAAGAGTTTTGGTGACATTACACCAGCAGGAGCTTTCATCGGGGGTGGGTGTACTTCATTGCTTTGCCAAGTTAAAACAAGAATTGAGAACTTAAAATCGCGGAATAACATTGAATAGACACAGATCATCTTCATCATTGTCTAGTCAATCGCTCAAGGCAACAGATTCATATGGGTGCACACAATTCTAACCAGCTGTACATCCAGATGAGCGAGAGTCTTTATGGTATTTATATACAGTAATGAACTGTTCAGGTACAGTAAACACATAGTGAAATAGCAGCAGTGCATTGTTATTTCACAGTTAAAGTGTTGCGTTGTACTATTATTTTAATGGAAAATCACTGTTAATTTACCATAGTGTAAGCAACAGTAAGAAGCTGTAATTGAAGATTAGAGTAGAACAACAGTAAATAGCCGGTAACCACAGCTGCCAGTAGTATATAGAGGTCGACCAATATATCGGCCATTTTTGAGGCATTTTCACTTATCGGTCAACATCGGTATCGGCCTCCAGCTTATCGGCTCTGCCGATATTTGTCCAATTGCGCCCTCTTGTGTTAGCCTGCCGCTCAGTAAAAGTACAATCTTTTATAAAGGAACAAGAAGAAAAAAACTCATGATTTCTTGTCATTAAGGATACCATACCAAATGATAAAATTTAGCCTCGTGTGGTTAGTTAATTTTTTAAAAAAACATAGGCTATCTGTTACCATGAGACGATTTTGTCAATGCCCAAAAATGTCCGGTCCAGTGCCCAAACCAGAACGTGATGGATCAGCACGGTGAGGAGGAAAGTTTGTGTCCCAATAGAAAATGGATCAGGTAAGGTTTCCATAGCCTACAGGCAAAGAACCACCAAACTGTTTTAATTAAGGATGCATAAACGTATATGAATCTGATATTGTAACTTTAATTAAACAGTTATCACGTTTTGGTTTAACAGCTAGGCCTACCGTACGACTGAACGTTAGCTAACTACCTTTTACATGACCGGGCGATTCATTGAGTAGGCTATGGTACAAGTTGTTTAAATTTCCATTATGACAGCCTAAATGTTATGCATAGGCGACAGTCACTTCAGTCAGTTAACGTTAGCTGACAGGTGGTAACACAGATGTTGGTATCATTGGTTGATTGTAGCATTAGACCCTAGCCTGACACGCCAGACTATATAACATGAACGTATAGTCTGGAGACCAGTGATAGACCCCCGGGTAAAACTGCTAAAACTAATCAGCGCGACTAGCAACTAACAAACGATTTAAACAACGCTAAGTCCGCCCCAAAACTCCCTGTCCAGATATAACGTTGTGATTAGCTAAACACCATGACGTCTGAATACAACCAAGAGCGTAAACAGCCCAGAAACAGCTCAGACGCAATTGAGGTCTGAGCTATGGCTGGTGCCTAGACCCACTCGTTGAGCAAATTAAATTTGCTACTGCTAGAGTGTGTCTAGACTTCTAGGCTAATAACACCCTGTTGCAGCCTAACTGTGCGTACAGACCGAGACTGATTCAGGCGACATGGGCGACGGAAGTAATTGACTTTGTATTGAGACCGGCGATTTGGGTGACAAAAGCGGCAGGCGACTTGGGCGATAAAATCAAGTTAAACTTCGGTTAACTTTACGTAATGAGCTATGATGTGGTTGGGCGATTACCAATCAGAATGTCGATTTACTGGTGAGATGCCAATAGAGAAGCAGGATTAACGTTTGAATGCTAACGTCATGGGCAAATTTGTCGTTTTAGTTGCTGTGCTCAAGCGATGTTTCTTGGGAGTCTTCGGCGACTCTTTGCAATTTATCGCTGGCGGTCTGAACGTACAGTAATGGCAAGTTCACACTACACGATTTTAGAGGCGATTCTGAGGGCGCAGGGTCGATTAGAAATCACAGGTGGTCGTCCTCATGCGTGAACAACTCTCTGACACGATTTAGGGCAGTCGCGGGCTCGACGCAAGTTGTCGGGGGACATCTAACATGTTAGATATTTGGAGAAGTCGCAAGCGATTTTCCAGGCAACAGCCAATCAAGAAACATGACTCACGTTGTCATCTTTAAAATTTCCAAACTCCAAAACCATATTGCAAGTTGCACTTCTTCACCAAGCAATAGCCTTCTTTGAAAACATGTGTCATGTGAAGTTTAAGCTACTTGCGAAAACGGATAAAATTGGCCATCCAGATAACCTCGTCAATAATTCTAAAATATTTTTGCGGCAATAACGAAAATGAAACAGTAGCTACAGACAACGTGAGATCAGTGGCAGTCATGCCTGTAGCCTATAGTCAGAAACATTTTAACCGTAAACTGGCTCTGCTGTAGTCTGTATGCTAACGTTAATGTTATGGTGTTGATTATATGAACGTGGACACAGCGCACGCTAGGATCTGTCTGGGCCAGGTCTTGTAGTGTGAACACACAGGTCGCAGATCAGCCTCGTGCCCGACCATGAGACTCCCGATACTAAAACTGCCAGTCGGTAAGTGTGAACACTCAAGAGCTCACAGACGTGCCTTGTTTTGTCGTGTCGTGGCTAAAATCGTGTAATGTGAACTCGCCATAACATTAACAGTTCCAGACACAGAGAGGCCCTTAAAGGAGACATATTATACCTCTTTTTAAGCAATTTAGAATATGTCTATGGGCTGTATAAATATATATTAATTTGATCTTCATTAGATTAAATGTGCTTGTATTGGAGGTGTACCTGTGGAAATTGTAGCATAATGCCAGAGTGTTTGTGCTGCCAGGAGTATTCATTAGGAAGGCCAGCACCTACAATGTTATCAATCACTTCTTTTAAAATGTGTTAGTGAGTATGCTGCCATATCACTCATGTACGAATATACTGGCGATGTTGCAAGACAAGTATAGTGCTAACTTTTACTTTACTTAAACATTTTAGGTCACTCGACGTCTGCACCAGCTGGAGCAGTGCCCCCAATGTATAATGGACCATCCAGGTCTATACCCTGTGTGTCTGAATGTCTACTCCCTGCAGAATGCATTCAATGTCTACAGAGCCAATCATGGTGCTTTACGGCTCCGAAGCAGTATATGCCATTTACCTATTATTACATGTACACGTTTATATATTTACTGTACAACATGTTTATTTTACTTACATATGCTATAGCAACCCCCCCTTTTTTTCTCAGGATTTCTATTTTTTTTTTTTTTTTTTTGTTATTTTGCCAGTTATAGTCAGACAACAGTTTTCTGTTCAACTTTATATACATACGGTCTATTGTTCAGGGTGTCCGCGGGTTTGTAAGAAGTTGGAAAAGGTAGTAAATGAAATTAGGTCAAATTAAGGCCAGTAAAAAGTAGTAAAAAGTAAGGAACGTCATCTGATGAGGTAGTACATTTTTGAACTTCCATCTAAATGGCGCTATAAAGCTTTCAATTTGTTTAACGTACATACATCCTATCTCCTTAAATTACTAAACTTCTGTGGACTTAGCCTACTGTATTATTTTGCGTTGCGAGTGGAACCTGAGTGATAAGCTGCAGATGATGTCACGCCTGCCTACCTCACGCACGCTCAATCAATCTGGGTAGGCTACCTGCCAGATCTCTTCGCAAGTTCGCTATTAGTTAATTTCAAATAAAGGAACAGTAACATAGGCTATGAAGATTAGACGACTTGAGGTAAAAGGTTGTGAGTGAAACTGTCGCCCCTTTTTTGTTGTCTGTCACGTCATTAAGGACTTAAAACACCCATGAGGATAAATGTTGCACCAGAGACAGTGGGTGAAGAAGGTCATTGCGGATGAGAATATCCATCGAGACTATCAATCGTTTTCGCTAAACCCCTACAGCCTATTTATTGTCAAACCGTTCTGCCGAAGCGCAAGAGGGGAGCCACTAAACTTTTTAAATTTTGATGTTGAATTTGTCTGTCATCTGTTAAAAAGTTCCCATTTAGATGTCTAAATTACTTCCACTCTGTCTTTTGAGGCATAGCCTACATGTTTTCATATCCGCTCATTAGTCTTTGCCTCGCAATGCCATACATTTCGGCTACATTATCCGTCAAAGCCCCGTTAGGATCAAAACGATTTCAAATGAACCGTCAATTTTTGCTAGCTAGCTTGACTTTGCAAATCACCAGTGCTATGAATGAGGTTAGATTTAAGAAAATGTAGCCAAATAGCACGTCAGTAATGATTTTTTTTAAAAAGTGTTTCAAACATACAGTGATTTTGAGTATTTCAAAGAAATGTGGAAAGATCACTGAAGCTATTATCAGCATGCACCTGCCTGTGCGCTGAATTGCGCATAGGACTCATGAGAAATTGAATGGGGAAAGGCCAGGCGGCTCTCACCCAATCCTGTTCCCTTATGATGAGCCCCGTATAACCTATGTCCACATGAGTGATAAATATAAAGGTAAATAATAAACATATGAAGAGTTCAGATGCAAAACCCCCTAACTCCACTTGACCACTTTTTGAGAAAAAGGCCATTTTGTATCAGGCGTTTACAGTGTTTTGATTGTAAACTGATATTTTAGACACGGCAGGGAGCAAGTTTTATTTTATTTTTTTCACAAAAACATTTCATTTACATATTCTAGATTAATACAGGATTCACATAATATCATTAACTCAGTTTTCACAAAAATGGTGTTTAGTGGGTTTTGCATCTGAACTCTTCATATTCAGAACAATAATATATGTGATCCTGAAAGTTAAAGTGTTGTTGATGATGGAAGTATAGCCTAATACGGTGTCCTGACACAAGTAAGCTGTAAGCAAGAATTTACAGTAATTTAGTGGTGCTGTGAATGCCAAAAAATGCTGATGGTGTGCCTTGAGCTCAAAAAGTTTGAGAACCACTGGACTAAAGCAAAAATAGATATTTCAGATTTTAGTTGCATTTTTGTCATGAAGTGTCCCCGAACATGTACAGTAGGTTGCATAAGGAAAGAGAGAGGGGTGGGGGGGATCCTATCCAGGCTCCTGTAATTTAGGGTATCTACTTCTACTGTATGTACTGTAACCAGAAAGAATCATTGTGGGTTTTCAAACTTTGGCGGCATAGCCTAATATTGACAAACTAGAAAAGCACTGAGAGAGCGCAGTTCTCCGCCAAGGCAATGTGGACAAAGACACAACATAAATTCCAGATTGTGTTCTGGATCACTGATCGTACCAAAATTGTCGGAATATGTAGGATGCCACCGCCCCCAAAGAAAAAAAAAAGTGCGCAGCTATATGTTGTGGAGGTAGTAAAAATATTGTAAATGGTAGGAAAAAAGGTAGTAAATGGTAGTAAATTCAGCACCAGGATTCCTGTATATACCCTGTTGTTGCTCATGGAAGATTTGCAAACAAATCAATATCTCCCCAATGTAATTTCCTTAATTTAAAAGCCAAACATATATTGGCCCAGAATATCGGCCTAATATCTGTTATCGGCTTTCCTAAGCCTCTATATTGACATCGGTAGCGGCCCTAAAAAAAAGTATATCGGTCGACCCCTAGTAGTATACTGTATTTTTACAGTAAAATCTTTTACAGTGTAGTGGTAGATGCATGTGTGGACATAGGTGGAGCCAGCGTAACGTCATTCATTTGACGTGAGTCTGGTTACATGGCTTTTGCTCTCTCTGAACATGAATGAAACTTTGGATCGGTGCAGTGTGTTGCAAATCATTAAAGGCGCAAGTATGCTTCTGCATACACGTATTGCATGTCCGTCTATGAGTCTCCACTTGCGTGTCCATTCATATCATACTTCTACGTCGCTTGTCCTATGCCACCGCTCAGCCAGGAGAGAAAAACACTGCCGTCGGGAATGACCGACAGCATGAGCAGTGCCTATTCATTACCAACTGAAGCAGAACTCTGCTGGCTACTTCATGTACACAGTATTCTATTTGGTGTGTGGGGTTAAGCTTTTGATATCCCTTGTCACAAGGAGCCGGTTATACTGATCAGTAGGCATAAGTAAGTTGACTATATGGAAGAAAACAAACTTTATTGCAGCCAGGAGTATCCTGCTGTCTGCTAACTAGCTTGCTAGCTAACTAAAAAGCTAGCGATAGTGTTAGCAAGCTAGCTAGCTCGGTTGCAGACTAAAATCGATCCCTTGTTTAAAACGAAAGTTATAGGTCACATATAAGCAATGACAATAAACCAATAGGCTACTCAAAACTATATTTGAATTATGTGACTGCTTATTAAGAGAGAAAGTTGAAGTGCACTGTTGTCACATATCTTTTAAACTGATTCCACCGGAGTTCTCCCTGGTGTTGTTGTGAGAAGAAACCGGGAGATTGACCAATCACAGCCCTTGCCTGGCTCAATGCCCTCTCCGTTCACGCACACACATTGACAGATAGATAGGAAATTTTGGAGGTGCACGTAGAGCCACGGCGAGGGTCTACAACAGGCTGTACGTCGTTGTAGAGGGCTTTGCGTTGTGACCCAAGACGCATAACATATGACTATAAAACAAACTTAACTTTTAGGGAGAAATGCCATAGACGGGAAGTCCAGCCATTTCTTAGGTTGTAGCACTAATTGACATTGTGAAATTTATCACTGAACTGCGGAACAACAGCTACTCTCCAGTCTCCCATCTTGCAGTGATAAAGGTAACCAGGGGCCGAAAAAATCGCCATCTCATCTGCTGAATGAGTGCAAGTTTCCCCTAAAGAGTACGTATGTCACTAATAAAGATGATGCAAAGTGTCGACAGCGACCGTGTGTGATCAGACTAAGGGACACTGTGGGAGAGTCTGTATCATGGTTGGATGACATGTGGTGTGTTCAGATGAAATGTGGCCACTTAGTCACAGCTGAGTCTGTGATCTGTTCTCTTAGACATTATTGTCCTGCAAACACAGTACGGCTTTCTTGCGCCTGGCATTGGTTAATTAATGATGACACATAGATGAATTGTATTATGACTGTTCTAATGCTGCATTCCATTGTGCTTGGATTTTGGGAAAACACAACTCTGCCTCTGAATCGGTCAATCAAGTTGAAATTACAAATTGTGAGCTTGATGTTGAGTCAAAAGCTGCAATGTGTTGTAGCCTATAGGCTACATTTTATTTCAGTGAGCACCATCATGCACTGTTCACTGATGATGCTGTAGTCATGTAGTCCTGATTAACTGCTTGTACTGCTCATTGGCTTCTCAAACAAACATTTGTGGGGTTTTCTTTTCTTTCTTTTTTTTGGAACAAATTTAGAATGGAGGTTGTAAAAACAAATTCATATTTATCAACTAACTGACATGCATCATAATTCCTCATTTGAATTGAATAAAGAATGTGTGAATATGCTAGGAAAATTGTAAATACATGTTTGTATTATACAAACATATAATGTACCCCTCACAATATCTGCCGAAAGAACACAACGGCATGTGTCAGATGCAGAACGGCACATGAATGGGCTGTTGGCCTGAGGAATTGTGTATGTGTGTGGTTGTGTATGGGTGTATGTGTGTGTCATTCATGGCCAGCATCCATACTCAACAGGGAGATGTTTTCATGCAGAAAGGCTTACGTGAATGAGCTGCATGACACCGAACCACTGATGTCTACACACTTAAAACCAGTAGAACAGAAACACCCATGTGAACACTGCTGCTACATTTTATAACAGAAAGAATGAGCAATGTTTTTTTGTCTAATACATTAGACCTTTTATCATACCTTGAATAAACCGTTGCTGACAGTGCAAATGTTTGTGGAGGCCAAGGGGCAAAAGAAACAGTCCATTCTGGTTTTAATATACTGCCAGTCATTGTGGGAATCCAAAGACTACTGAGGATGCTGGGAGAACTGTTGTCTATTTTATCAGAGGCAGGCTAAAGGGAGGAGGAGAGTTGCCCGGTCGAAAGAGCAACATGTTCAGAAATGCCTGGTATGGCTGGAGCATGCTTTGATCTGGTTTGCTGCCAGTCAAGGAAATATTCTGACTAACACAATTCCCAACACACTGAAGATGGGGGAGGATGGTGGGGCTTTGAAATCGGACACTCTGAGAGCAGTGAGAGAGCAGCGGCGGTGCTTTACCAAATGTTTACCGTCTGGTGTATCAAAGACGGCGGCCCCACGGCCAGGCCCCTGCGGCACGGTAGAATTCAGCGCGCTCCTTCCAATCGATGGAATGTCAAGCAGCTATGAGGGAGAATATGAAATGTCCCTCTTGCCACAGAGCTCATTCATGTGTTGAAGTGTAAGTAAGCTTAGATAGATATATGAGAGAGTGAGAGAATGAGGAAGGAGAGAGAAAATACAGGATAACATGCAAATGAATGGTGGATTTCAGTTCTTCCAGAAAGACTCAGGAATGAGTGAATGAATAAGACAAATATTTACTGAGTTAACAGAATGCAACGATTAATAAAATGATAAAGTCTTTGGCGTAGGCCCCGTCTGGGTAAATGAGAAGCTTGGCCCAGCAAATCATGCCGATTCATAAGCTGGCAGGGGCGGAGCTTATACCCCGGACAGAAGGATAGGGACCCAACCGGCGGAGGTGGGGATCTTGGAAAACCGGCATCGAGAGCAGCAAGAGCAGGTAGGAAGGGCTGGACTATAAAACAGGAGAGGAATTATGATTGGTCATGTAATGAATGACGAAACGTCTGAGTCTCACTGGAAGAACTAACGCTAAAGTTTCCACAGGACGGATGTAAGCTAGAAAGAAAGAAGACAGAAAAAGAGAAATGGGAGACAGAGAGAGATTGAGAGAACCATGCATAAGTGAATGGATAGCAACTAGAAATCAAATCTGAGGAGACACATGAACCACATTTTCACACAGGTTCTCCCTGTCAGAATGATCTGATTCCAAGGACAGGAAAATATTGTTCTTTTCAATCAAGTTAAGGCAGAACTGAGAGAACCTCATGAATAGAATCACTTCAGACTACATCACATAAATTTCTCATCTGGTTTGAATAATCTTGTTTGCAGTGCATACATTTCTTCGCCAGATCACGTGGTAAAAGTTCCCAGAAATGACCCTTAACATGCAGTACTTACAGTGTACTACACCCCATTCAGACAGTGAAGATTCTAAGAGCCAAGTCTTTTGAAACATTTTACCCAAGTGTGCTGTTCAAGTGATGCAGTGAGGACAGTCTGGCGTCTGAGCTGTCTTGGTCCCATGAAAACCAGGTGTGTGTGTGTGTGTGTGTGTGTGAGAGAGAGAGAGAGAGAGAGAGAGAGAGAAAATGTGTGCAAGTGAGTGATGGTCCTTGAGGAAAGGGTGTCTCCATCTTGAGAGCTCTTTATCAAATAGCTTGACAGATATCCAGACAAGAAATTCCTGCATGGCAGAGAGATCTCTGCATCAGTGTCCATGTGTGCGTTGCCCTTACAGTTTAACATGTCAAAATCACTAACCCTCTCTGTTCTAAATGTCATGGGGAGTCCAACTATCATCTGCATCAATTGACAGACTAGTATGAGATTTATTGGCCTTATTTTTGTTGTGTATTTCTACCTTGGACCTAAAAGTTCTTAGGCAGAATGAACTCTCCTACATCATCATCAACCATTCTTTATTCAGGGGAACTTGACTGAGCTCTAGGCTCTTTTACAGCAATGCCCTGATAGGAAATAACAATCATAAAATAAGACAAAATAAACAAAGTAATAATACAGATTTCACACACACAAAAAAATAACAAAATAATAATAAATACTACAAACTACTTAAAGCAAGAACACTGTACAATAGGTTTATACACATCATCCAGTAAGGCCCTAAACCTGCCTCCTGCTACAAGATGTTCTAATTTTAAAAGTTCTTGTAGCTTGTTCCACTTTGTGGGGGCATAGAACTGAAAAGCCATCTTGCCAATTTCAGACTTAACTGTAGGACTTTCTAGTGAAAGATATACCTGGGAACGTGTGTTATGTGGATTGCATTTCATTTTCAAAAGTGAGGTGAGATAGGGTGGTAAATTTCCCTGTAATGCCTTATAGATGAAGAGGAGACAGTGTCTTTCTCTCATGAAGACATCACTTGGCCATACTGTTGCTCACACATGCCCTTACAGCAGGGGTCTCAAACTCAAATGAGCTGGGGGCCACTACGGTCAACATTGTCTGACTGGAGGGCAACCTCAGGGGTTAATTGTAATTTTTTTATTATTATTATTATTATTATTATTATTATTATTATTATTATTATTAATTTTTATGTTTATTTAACAGGGACCTGCACATTTCCTATGCAATCATTATTATTTATTGATTTTAATCTAAAGATGTGATATTCAATATTAGGCCTATGTCTCATCACTGAATGCATAGCCTACTAGTATGAAGGGTGGAAGTAACAAAAATTAAATAAAATAAACTAAAAATAAACTTTGATATGTCATATCTCTATATATTGAATATAAATGTATTAATGGTTGTTAAATGAAATCTAATTTGAAGTTTGATACAATTGCATTTGAAGTTAAAATGCTTTAAACTTAAAATTAAATTAAAAGAAACTGAATTCACTTTGAGATCAGACATTACATTTACGCTTCCCTGTTCTTTTCATTTTGAATGAGACATTATATTTCAGCCTCGTGCAGTTCCATGCGCCACCATTTATTTAAAGAGCATTTCATTTACTTTTAGAAAGACTTTAGTTATAGGTTGCATGTTCACCTGTCAATCAGATGCCCCACACTGTCACTGTCATGGGGTCGTAGAAGTTTTCTTCAGCAAACATAGCCTACTTGTCAAACCTGCAGTTTGAGCCAGGTTTCATGCTTTCTCATGGGACAAACATCTATCTTGTGATCGTGCAACTAATAACCTCTTAGACCCTGTTTATCTGATTCTACCCAGGTAGACTACCCCTCAACAACGTAGGCTACCGATAGCCTGCTGAACTCCTGTAGCCCGAGTTGTTCCAAGCAGCAGCAGCAGCCTACTGACTGTCTGTGGGCCTATACAGTAGGCCTAGGCCTACTATAAGCAAACAGCCCTGTAGTCTTATAACCCTGCCATATTTTGTGCAAAATATTATCACTAATGAATCATTCAGAGCATAGTTTTTAGCATCGTAATCATTTTTTGGCGTCGTAGTGACACGAGAACAATCCGCAAAGGCATTATAACAGAGACAGGCATCTCCAATCGAGACTGATCAGTGTTGATGGGTGGGGTATATGATTGACAGGTGAACATGCAACCTAAAACTAAAGTCTTTCTAAAAGTAAATGAAATGCTCTTTAAATAAATGGTGGCGCATGGAACTGCACGATGCTGAAATATAATGTCTCATTCAAAATGAAAATAACAGGGAAATGTAAATGTAATGTCTGATCTCAAAGTGAATTCAATTTCTTATTCAATTCATTTTAAGTTTATAGCATTTTAACTTCAAATGCAATTGTATCAAGCTTCAAATTAGATTACATTTAATAACAATTGATAGATTTAAATTTGGCACTGGGTGATATGACATGTTTAATTTTATTTCTTAATTTTCTTTTTATTTAATTTTTGTTACTTCCACCCTTCATATACTAGAACAAATATCTTTTCACTTTTAAATATAGGAGATTGTCTTGAATCTGGTAATAAGTCATAATAAAGGTATTCTGTATATGCAATTTGCAACAATATATGTGCTGACAATATTTTATTGATTATGATATGTTATAAATATTAAATATGATGTACTGCTAATTTGGATCTTGAGACAATCCTGACAAACAGTTACTTAAAGTTAGTCCTGACAAACAGGGAGCTAAAAACAACTTTCACTATGGAAGAGAATTCATCTATTTTGGTATGACACTGTTGAAGACAATGCAGAAATCTTATATGATTTCAAGATCGGATTACTCGGCGACCGCTAATCACAAAGACCACTGCTATGCACCATTGTAATCTGTAGGATTTCCTGTTTATTTTGATATGCGTTTTGTCATAGTTAAGTTAAGAATCTGTGAGATATTGCACAAAGAACAATGTATGACATGGACACAGAATTGTATTGGTGATCATAATTTTAATACATATTCAACGCTTATTACCTCGCGAAGTGTTCATCACAGAAACTAACTACTAGTACTGTTGGAAAGGTCAGTTTGTGCAGATTCCAAGGATGCCCTTATTATTTCGGTACGACTAAAACTCCGCAAGTAGCGTGACGGAGAAGAACGGGTGCGCCACCGTGGGGATGTTTGCGCCTCTCTCCAGGGCCGGATTGCATTATAATTTTGGCACCAACTCACGGGCCAGATCTGGGCCGGGCCCGGGCCGGATTTGGCCCGCAGGCCAGGAGTTTGAGACCCCTGCCTTACAGTTTACTTTAGCCATTTTGTCATTTTGTGATCATTACGCAAATACTAAACATGACATGGTCAGAACATTGGACTACTGTTGTGATAATTCCAAAACGTCATGTACGCCCATGACATTGTAATGTCATCATGTCATGGTCACAGGCTTGCAATAAGGAGTTAAAATTTATTTTCTAACAGTCTATTACTTCTCACTATCATGAAAGTTCTAACTGAATCTGAAACTGAATTTGTCTAATCCACCTGTCAGAGCAGTTTGCATGAAGATGACATAAGATCTTGGAAATAATGACCTTACATGTGGTGTGCGGACAGTTCAACAGTCAATGATCCATACCAGGGTCAGGCTCAAAAAGCACTGCCAATCTCAAGGACTATTGGTAATTCAATCCCAAAGTCACCAATTTTGTGCATCTATTCTTTCACTCCTGTAATCAATTTGTCTCTCTTAGTTACATTTTATTCCTCCACTGACATTTTGAAATGCCAAAGAAAAAAAAATCCAATTTCAACAGCCTGTGCCTTTATCATTTATGAATGGGAAAGGATTCAGCTAGCTAAAGGCATTGAATCAATCAGAGGTGATTTGAAAGGGCATCCACTTCTGGGGTAAGAACCACACACATGCCGGCATTGATTCATTTCAGATGTAGACACTGGTGCCATGGTGCGCATACATTTTCCTGAACCTATTGGCATTTCATTTATCTCTCAATCACCCTTGAGCCAGAGCTCTGTAGAGAATATAGGATTGCTTTCGGTTTGCTTGTGATACTCATTGTGACACATAGTACACAAAGCGTGATGAGAATGTATCTTTGGTTTCATTACAATCACGTGAAGTCACGTCCGCACAGCTATCATTTATTTTGTACAGTAAAACGTCTGCTGTATAGATATTGTCTTTTTTGTTTGTTTCAATCATGTACTTTTCCCCTGTCTGCTATTTTCCTGTTTGTTTCATAATTGTCTTTCTGCTGAATTTGTGCTGAATTTGTATTCAGAGCTGAGATGAATTGAGGCCTTGCAAAGCAGAAAATAAATGACGTGTCATAAATTGACCTGTTTGTCACTCCATCCCTCCCCCACCTCTCTTCCTTCCCTGTTGGCCCTGCCTGCTGGGAAACCCAAGGAGAAGTTTGCACGGAAACCTTGCTCAACCCTCAGTGTGTGCATGGGAGGTTTTTGCATGATCACTGCAAGGCTTTTCAGGACCCTGGTCAGAGATGCAGCCTGACACGCTTCTAGCTTAAATCCTGCACATCCTGCAGATTCAGACCTTGTGCTCACGCAACTGTGTTTAGGGGCCAATACAGGTGCTGGGAGTGGAAGTGTGACAGCACATCATTTTAGGGGAATGAACTTTAGCCTACATGACTCATTTTTTCATTACGTTTTCATTTCTTTGTTTGTTTGTTTGCCGTCAGAGCTCATTGAGTTATGGCTCTCGCTGGAAAGTTGATAGGATTTCAAGAAGCTAAAGTTGAAAAGCCAAACGACAGTGTGGAAGATGGAGTAGAAGAGACAAAAACATTCAGTGGTGAATCTGTTTTGAGAGTGAAAGTGGTGAAGTATGGAGCGTGTTATTCAGTTGACTCTTGATCACTGAGTGAAAATGAAAAGTTTAACTGATATCCAGCCAAATTAATGAATCATGAATCCAAATTCAAATTAAGACAAAAAGATGACTCCTTTCCTTGTCACAAGTTGTTTTCATAGAGGCCTGCTGATCGAAGGCCACATCCCTTAGACCAGGCCTGGGCAAACTAAGGCCCGGGGGCCACATGCGGCCCGTTGAGCTATTTAATCCGGCCCGTGGAGCCTTCCCAAAATAGAATAGATTCTCTTTTAGCCAGGGTGATTTAAATTATGGGCCTGATTTATTTCATTTCTTGTATTCATTAAGTACAAATCCCCCCTTTTAACCGTGCATGTTAACCTGTCCTCTGAAGAAAGTGGGGCTGCTGTTTTGAGACTTGCCGATTTTCCAGCATCAACCGGTTGACTGTTAACAGCCGGCCCGCTAGTTGAAATCTAAAAGCCAGTGTGGCCCTTCGGCCAAAATAATTGCCCACCCCTGCCTTAGACTCATACTAGGCGCATAGGCCTAATGTTTAAGGGCCATATTCTTTAGGCCATTAGCCCTTAATAGGCTCATAACCCTGTTTGAGGTCACTGAGTACAGCCAATAGGAAAAAGAATGAGAAAAGTTTATATCTACTGTATAGATCAAATAGTGACTTATGATACACATGTTTCAGGATTCCCTTTATTTGTTTATTTATGCCTGTACATAAACTAGCTTAGGTTTTGCTGATCACTTGTGCGTCAGCTGACGGGTCACCATCTTTAACAACCAACATAAATGTTATTACAGTTATTCCTCCAAATATTCTACTGTTGTTTCCTTTCTCTCTGAAATTAAAATGTATGATGTAATGCATTGATAATGGTTCATGCTTTAGTAAACATCTCTGGACACCTCATTACAAACTGATTAAATGGTAAACAATGTAGCTAACTGCACTCCTCTGATTATTTATGAATTAGGCCTAAATGAAGCATCGCTACTCTCCTCAGGCAACCACATCCCCTTAACTCAAATCTGCTCACAGCAAAACTCTCATCTCGTTGGTCTTTGGGGAAGTAGTGTGTGTTTACGTGTATGAGAGAGAGATGAAGAAGAAGTGTGTGTATGTGTATACAGTATGTATCTTCTCTCTGTCTCTCTCGCTCGCTCACTCTCTATCTCTGTAGTATATATCGCTCCCTGGCATTCTTTCAAGAAACACAAACAGTTATGCAGAAACTTGTATAGATCTGATTCACCCCTGCACATAAACCTTGAAAGATCTTCCATGTCTACATGTACGTAAATCCTCACATACAAGTCCTTCAGGAACACTTCTAACTGCTGAGTTGGAAGTCTGGGCTTTTTCAGCTCAGTGGTTAGAGCATTTGACCCCCACACCATGGATTTGTTGTAGTTGGCGGAGTGGCAAGTTCGAGACCTGTGTGTGATGAGAACGTCTCCGGCTACACTGGTGCCGTGACCCGGAAGGGAGTAAGGATTTAAGGGGGTGAGTGTAATGGATGACAACTAGCTCAGCTAGCTGACGGCAGACCGTGTAAATCCTCACATCCCCTAGTCCTTCAAGAACGCTTCTAACTGCTGAGTTGGATGCCTGGGCTTTTAGCTCAGTGGTTGTCCATGGGTTAGTTGTAGTGCACGGAATGGCAATTTGAAAACCTGAGTGTGGTGAGAATGGCTCTGGCTACACATAAAAAAACAACAACTTTGGCCCAGCTTTCCTACCACATTCTACCATGTGTGGTCGCTGTATACAATGCAATAATAATACAATGCAAATGAATGAAAAGCTGTGTGATGCCTTTAGACCAAAAGCATTGCATGAGAAACAATTTTAAGGTGACTTTTACCACGATATTTTGGCTTATTTTATCTTTTTTATCACTATGTTGCCATAGTAGGTTAGTTAGTTAGTTATGAGGTAATGAAGCCAGATAAACAGTGTCATTTTTTTTCCTTTGACTACAGGCTACAGAATGTTTCATAAGTAAGGTAAATTGATGCCCAAAAATGTCCAAAGACCATAGAAGTCCATGGAGGGTCAATCCCGATGGAACCCACACTGGGAGGCCATCACTGGTATGCACTTTCTCTGGCCCTCAAGCACTGAGAACGGCATAGGAATTACGGACAATGATAATATCAAGGTAACGACAAAGGTCAAGTAAGATGTGCTTGGATATCTGTAAGAAGTTCATCAACTTGACATCAACTTCAAAGACTTGACTGATTGAATCGCCTCACTGTGGGTATAATGGATTGTGTTTTCATCTGAACAAACCCTTTGTTGTTGGTTCAAATGTAATTTCTGTCTTAGTAATACTTTAAGCTTTTCTGTCTGTAGGGAGTTGAAGTGTTTTTCACTGATGTCTCTGTCAGTGTCAGACAGGAGAGATGGGGTGTGGGAGGAAGAAATGACAACAGCATCATAAACAGGTGTGGAGAGGAGAAAAGAGAGAGAGGGAGAGATAAGGAGAAATGGGGACATTTGAGGAGTTTAAACAGAGAGGCTGTGTGTGTCTGTGTGAGAGAGAAAGAGAGTGAGAGATAGAGAAAATGAGAACTCCTTAGAACATTCCCTTTTTATGTTAAATGAAAATGTATTCTCCTTTTTAAAATCTGTCTGCTTCTAACTATCTATCTCCATCAATGGATTTTTTTCTCATTGAAAGCATCCCTTTGTCACTTTGTCCCAAATGTCCTTCACGGTTCCACTTCAGCCATCACCAAGGAACAATGGTGTGAAGAGAAGACTATTGGCCAGAGAGGACAATAACTCTAGCAGCAGCTCTCCCACTCAAAACAGCACCCCCTCGTCTGTCTGCTAGGATGTTAAATGCAAAGGTCAGTCAGGGAACTGAAAAATGCTGACAGTGTAGCACAGTGAGAATTTACTGTAAGATCACACCAGGTAAGAAAATTAATGAAATGGGAATTCGGCTGATAGAATACATGTACGGTGATTGACAGACTATTAGGGCAATTAAAATTTATTTTATATACAGACAGCATACCATTGATTGTTTATCATTTAACCGTGGTTTATGAACGGGAAATTACGATACAATAAAAATAAATAAATACAATTTCAAAATACAAAATAACTACAATTTCAGAGGCCCAGGTAACTAATTTCCCATTTTGTCCCCACCATGATGCCACTGTGCTGTGAATGCATTATTTCACTCAAAAGCAACCACTTAAAAGAAGGGTAGGAAGATCTCACAGGATCCCATCAATGTCAGTTTATCCATTTACTCTTAAAGAAGACAACTTTTAAATAGTCTGCCTTGGCACACACATCTCTGAGAGCACAGAGCACTCAAGATAAGGGCTTAAAATGTGTGTGGGGTTGTGTGTGCATCTGCGTGATTGGAGATTAATTAATCCCTAATCAGGTCTGAAAAGGCTATTTGGTAAAAATCAATGACACCCTAATCCAGACAGCCCACCTCTCTCTCCCTCCTCCATCCCACTCTCCTGTCTGTGTAGGGAGAACTGCAGTGGCATGATGCTGCTGCTGAAGAAAGTCTAATTGCGCTCAGAGGGGGACAGACGTGCCTCAGCAGCCCCCACCAGACCATAATTAGCCAAGCAGAGAAATGGAAAGCAAAGTGTGTGTGTGTGTGTGTGTAGTGTGTGTGTGTGTGGGGGGGGGACTGAGCAAATTATAGAGACAGGGAGAAGAGAGGACATGACAAGAGAGTCAGAGATGATACCAAACAGAAGAGTTGAAAAGTGGGTGAAAAAAGGCAGGAAGATAATAGTCTGTCAGAAGGAGACCTGTCTAAACAAAGTGAGAGAAGGAGAGAGGAGAGAAACTGGGCCTACGGTAAAATAGGAGGGTATTGGAGGAGGAGAGAAGAGGAGTTTGGGGAGACATTAAGCTGGTTTCGGACAGTCATTAAAGTCTGTTACTCTCTATTTCACAATTTTAGGACTCCCAGGGGTCTTAACTGATCAGAGATGGAAACATAAATAACCTCGATGGCCTCTTATGGTGAGGCCTGTGTGTGTGTGTGTGCGCGTGCACGCACACATCCAGTTGCCAGGGTTAGATTCTCATAACTGCTCTTGCAAGTGTTTTTTATTATTATTATTACATTTAAATATGAACTATAAATCTGTATTTCTCAGTAACACAGTCTAGTTTTATTGACCTGTGCAGCGTTGATAAAATTCCCCCTTCACTAATGAAAAACAAAAATAAGTTAAGCCACAGCCTAATGTTATCCATTACTTTGAGCTAAAAGAATCTGACAAAAATACTTGGAATAGTCCTTTGACTTTGTATTTGTCTTAGCCGTATTCAGCCTTCTGAAGTGCATCAGTATTCCGTTCACGTTTGTCTATTCCGCAATGCTGATTCATGTTGTGCACTGTTTGCACTTGTACATTCATACTTTCCTCCAAGCGAAGACCTTACTGGAAGAGTGCTGGATGAAGTTCATCCTGGCAGGTTTTAGACCTTAGGTGAAGCAGAAGTGGTCTCTAAAGCCATATCTGATCCAGGGTGACATTATCACAACCACACAGCTGGTAACACTCCATTCAATTTACAAGAATCAAAGTGGTGCTGGGTAAAAGGCAAAGCTTTTACCTAAATTTAATTAACTTCTGTGGGGAAAAAAAAAATGATTAAAGATAACAACCGTCACTATGGGTTCTTTACAAACACAGAAGTAAAATATTTCCCAAGTTCTTGAGGCAAATTGACGAAATGCAAAAACATTTAAAATCTATTTTTAGGGACTCTACCAATGAGTGTCTTTACACACACACACACACACAGACACACACACACACACACACACACACAGATCAAGTTTAATATCTATACCTCACATGCTTGGTTTTTCAAAGCGAACCGTGACGACATCACTACAAAATTTCCAGTGTTAAATCAACTCTGTAAGAGTCAATTTTAACACTAGACCGGTGTTTATTTTGTCCCAATCTTGTCAGTGTTAAAGTAACACTTTCTAAAGTGTCAAAATTCCAACTCGCACACAGAGTTGGAACACCTCTGTATGGAGTTAAAATGAACACTTAGAGGTGTTGACTTCCTGTTACACTAGAGTGTAGAGTTAAATTTCAAATCTGTATTAGTGTTAAACCAGAGTGTAGAGTTAAAAAATCAAATCTGTGTTAGTGTTAAACCAGAGTATAGAGTTAAATTTCAAATCTGCATTAGTGTTAATTTTACACTCAGTTGTTGTTGGAACAGCTCTTAATATAGTTACAATAAAACTCCAGGTGGTGTAAGCTTCCTGTTATACTCTGATGTAGAGTTAAATATCAAATCTGTATTAGTGTTAATTTTACACTAATTAGTGTTGGAACACCTCTTAATATAGTTACAATAAACACTAGAGAGTGTTAGCTTCCTGTTATACTCTGCTGTAGAGTTAAATTTGAAATCAGCAGTAGTGTTCATTTTACTCTAAAATGTGTTGGAACACCTCTTAATATAGTTACAATAAACACCAGAAGGTGTTATCTTCCCACTATACTCTAGTGCAGAGTTAAATTTCAAATCTGCATTGATATTAATTTACAATGTTGGAATACCTATTAATAGTTACAATAAAAAAAACAGACTAATTAGTCACAATTTTCTACTGAATAGTTAGGCATAATACTGATTAATACTAATTAACATACTGTAATTGGTCATTTAGCTATAAAACACCATACAGTGAATTCTAACAAAGATTTTATTGGAAAACCCAATCGCAGTACAAAACGATACATTAGCACAAACGCAATAGAGAACCACGTAAGACATCAGAATGGTAAAGGGCAATTCAGACTGAAGATCTGCGACAAGACGAAACGGTTCTAGAACGGAGTTGTAGTGGTGTGAATGAATTGTCGCAGATTGTTGCAGGCAGTTGCAAGCTGTCGCAAAACATTTAACATGTCCGGGTTTTAACAATGTCGCAGCCCGTCTCAGATCTTTGGTCTGGCACCTTAAGACAATTGCTTGTTAAAAGCTTTGTGTCTCTACAAAATGCACTGAAACCCCAGTAACAACTTCACAATGAACAAGCAGTTATCTTTCAAACTGACATTGACCATTTTTCTCTCACACTGGCATACAAGACTGAACGCCACAGACCAAATCTAAGAAATTTCCAAAATAGCCGCAGGATGATGCCCAAACAGCTGAGTAAGATGATGGCTAAAGACCAAAGATCTGTGACGTTCTAAAAACTAGCGAAATTCTAAAACTCTGAACCTGCAATTTGACGTCAAATCTTTTGTGAATGCTTGAAACGACCTGCAAGGATGGATTTACACCACTGCAACATCTCTCTAAGATCTCATCTTGTCGAACCTTTAATCTGAATTCGCCTTAAGACACTGACATAACTTCACATCAGAAAACAACTTCCATGTGTCTTGGTCCATGCTCAAATCTTTCAACAAAAAAAAAAAAAAAAAATGAAATGTTTACCAGTTAAAGGTCCTCTGTGACTGATGTGTAATCATAGTATTGGTTATATTCTTTAAATCTAATAGCTATACAAAACATATACACAGATGACAATGGGGGACCAACTTAATATTTTCATTAGAATTGTAAGAGAATTGCTTGTCAAATGGTGACACATCAGTCGCAGATGGCATTTTACTGGGAAACACTATGGAAGCTTCTGCTCTGATCTACCATACAAACAAAAACAGACCATTCTTACTAATATTCCATCAGAGCATTTTGGGACCATTGAGAGATATTTCCGTTCAGTTGAAAATCTGTTAACAAAATTCAATACAGAAGCTAAAAGACAAAGATACAATGCAGACAAGTGGAAAATTGTACAACCAGAAGAATAGGTTATTGGCGTTAGATTTGATGCTAGACGTGACAAAAAAAACTGGCATGTATTGCCAGGTTCCTGTTACGGACAAGTGTATCAATGTAGCAATCTTGAAAACCATGCAGTCTATGTTCAGTAACCAAGAAATACTACAGGCCTTTAAACAGACTAAAGAAAACAAAGATGGTGTTTATGAACACATTTGTGACCATGAACATGTGAAAAGTAACCAATAATTTGCTTCTTTGCAGCTTCAGCTATACTACAATGATTTCAAAAATGCTAATCTTTTAGGGTTCAAAAAAGGGATCCACAAACTTGGTTGCGTGTACTTTATTTTAGAAAATCTACCACCTAAGTTTTAACTCAGTCTTATTGAAGATTCAACCGATTTTTTGCATTTGATTGATATCAAAGCAATTACACTAATTGATTTGTGTGAATGGATCCATGCTTTCAATTATGGATACATGGAAAGGGGGGGAAAAAAATTGACTAACTGCGTGGGAAAAAGAAATCGACCAACTGCTTTGCTTTGAATGTACGTTTTTGCAAATAATACAAGTGAACATAGCATTAACTATTTATTACTTCTTCATATTTAAAAATCGGGCCCTGAGTTCCCTTACTCTTGGCTTCTCTCTGACCATACCAACATCGATGTTGTACACAGCTGTTTGTACAAAAGTGTAAAAACCATCAAGTGCCTCGCTATATGATGTTCCAAAAACAAAGTGTGTTTTGAAAAGCTCGTCAAATGCAGCTACCGATGTCTGTGCTCTACATGGAATTGCCTTGCTATCGATGACGATGTAGAACTTCTGTATCTTGTTCTTCTCTTCGCCAATGCAGAGCAGAAAGGGCTGTGATGGTTCAAGACTGTTCAAGAAGATCTGAATGCTTGCACCAACCTGTAAGACAAACACAAAACCTTGGTGTTGGCTACTCTTAAAAGAATCCTACAATTCATTAAGATATTCTAAGTCATTATCTGCACTCAGTTATTACTACATTACTATTACTACAGTTGTTATTTTACTTAATTGGTTTTAATTTCCTCGATCACACAATCCTTGTCCACACTATTTCTTACAGACAAATTTCTCCCTACACTAGCATTAGAGGTCAAATTAACAAATTAGGTTAAGGCTATGTGTATTACAGGACATTACTATACACAATGAATTCATGTGGAAAAGACATGTAGCCAATTAGTGCATTGCAATACAAGTACATTTTTATTAAATGACAGATTGTAAAAAGATTCAGAATTTTACCGCTCTTCATCAATTACCACTCTAAGTTCAGCAGCTTTTAGTTGTTCAGAAAAGGTGGCATACTTGCTTATGAAGAACTGCTTGCATCAAGAACCTACCTGCAGATACCTCACCAAGTAGTCCTCTGCTTGAAGGGCACTGATTTTTGCAGACTTCTTGTGACCCTTTGATGTTGGAGGGATGAGATGCAGCAGCAAGCACAGTGATGCAATGTCCCGGTCCCATCCTAAGCAGTTTAATGTTGACAATGTAAGTGTTACATGTAAGAAACGGGAAGTAGAGACTGACACAAAGCACAAATTAGCTGAACCTACCACCATCATTTCCTTGTGCTGAGCGAATGAGCTCCTCAACATGTAGAGTTTGCACTAGCCCTTTAGCATCTTCTGTGATGTGTGGTCTGAAAAACGTTGGCCATCTGGCTAAGAACTTCCCAGATGCCTCCTCTCCAAAAAGCATCAGAAAGTCCTGCTCAACCTAATATCAAAACGCAGAATTAACATGGTGCTCCTTATTTCTACACATTGAGTTAAATACTGACAGCTTTAGCCAGAAACTAATCATTAACATGATGTACTTGATGACATTCTCCTACATATTAAACAATGTAAAATACTACTAGTGAAAGCACTGACATTTAACACATTAAAGTGCAAATTGGGTAAATCTTAACATAAACCTTAATCTTTAAATTTGCTTTATTCACAAGTAAATGTAAACTCACAAGGCCAGGTATGTCGAGAAATCTTGAGAAGGTGTCCAGAACATCTACTGACTTGTCAGGATCATGGACAAGTCTCTGTCTTTGTTCAAATGTGGCCTTCATTTTCTCCATAACCAGTGCTGTATCGGAAGAATGATTCATCATAGATATTGCCTCTTCACACTCTTGATCAGTTAACTGTTGTACGGTAGAAGCCAAGTTTCTTTCAGCCTTTGGACCACCATTGCTTTGTTCCACTGCTACCCGAGACCTTGAGCCATCAGAGAGGTTTCGCTGTACCGTCTTAAGGCGCCATGCAATATACCCAGAGCCTGATGCTGCATCATAAAAGTGTTCCTTTTGAGAAAAACATAAATTAATTATTCACTTTCCGATTGCTTTATTGACATTTAACAACAACAATTAACTCACAATACCAAACTTACATATCCATGCTTCGACAATGGGTCCTCAAGATACGGGAACAAGGCCACAATGCCTTGGGCATACTTCACTCGTACAGCTTGGGAGGGGATCCGTCTGAAATATAACGTGGAAGGGGAAGGGACAAGAGGCAGTTGCGTTTAACTGATTGCTTAAATTGATTGGATGGTGTTTTTCAGTCTTTTGTTCCATAAGCGTCTAATTTTATTTCTGTCTTCGAGCATTATGGTTGCAATAAGGATGTAAAGGTCATTTTTTTCATAGTAAAAAGTGCTCCAGGAAAACATCTCATACCCAATCTTTAAAAGTAAGTATTGGGAGACATTTTAACCATCAAAATTCCTTGAAACATACCCGTGTACCTCGACCATGTCTGCAACCAATATGTTCACAAGCTGCCTCCTGGTTCCATCTGACAGTGACTTGGTTTTCGAGTACTCTTGAAAAATCTTCTCTCCCCTGGCTTTCTTTCAAGAACTTCTTTGACCATCTGCACATTTAACACATAACCACATATCGCAATTTTACAACTCAATACATGGACATCAACAGCAGACACTCAAAGAACAATATGGCAATTTCATATTTCTTTAAACGGCTTACATTTCTGACTGCTTCTCTATGAGATTGCTCATCCCTTCTAATTTTCTTGTTTGGAGTGTCACATGAAATGTCATCCAATATAACAGTGGAAGCATCTGAGGGGCATGATGCTTCAGAAGACACTGACACATCTTCAGAAGACACTGACAAATCTAAATCTTACAAAACAAAAGTTAACTTGAATCTTGAATCACCACACTAAGAAAAACATGTCAAGTACAATTCATGTCATTGACTGCCAGCTGTTTTCAGAATAGAGAGCTCCATACTGCCAGAGGTTTTGGAGAATTTTGGTTGATTTTTAAAGAGTTACAGAATATTATGTGTTATGATTACATAAACACCGAAATTACCATATTAAAGAGCAGACTTTTCTTTCACCAGAAAAAAAGTTTGTTTCTACCCCTTTCCATGATTAGAAATCTGAAGGTGTACATAAGCTACTTTCGGATGTATTTCAGTTGACGTCTAAAGACGTCACTGGCAGTCAATGAGTTAAAAGTTTAAAGCAAAATGAAAATAAGACATCCTGCAATACATTTAGACTACTTACCATCATTCACATACACCTTGAACAAATCCTCCCCCTTCTTCAACAGTTCAGGAAAAATGTCCTGGTCCACTTCTGTTCCAGAAGAATCTTTGTAAATGATCTCAGCGTCTAGAGGCAGCTGAAATTTTTCTACAACTGCACAGAGTGGGATGTCATCATTAGTGCTTGTCACAGAGTTTCAAAAACAGCATTTGCTGGTCAGTTATAAAATCTGAAGCATGTTTAACCTGCTTGGTGGAACAGCTGGTAGTCACAGGACCCATCATTGTCAGCAATCTTGACATATTTCTGCTTTTCTCTGTACTTCACTTTCACAAGCATTCTCTAGATTTTTTTTTTTTTTTTTTGGAACAACCAAGGTAGTTAAATTAACCTACAATGTACCAATAAGATTTTAATTAATTCTATAATTGATAAAAACTTACCCAAGCTATGAATGACACCATAAAATCCACAACACTGCGAGAAGTATTATCAAGGTAATTATGACCAAGATAAGTGTCCCAATAATTATCCAGTCCTGCAAACAGAGGAGAGAATTGTAGAAATTAGATTTCAACAAACTTAGATTTCAAAGCTTTAAAATACCATTTTCAAACATTAGTTTATTTGAAGATAAATGTGCCTAGTGCTCACGTCCCTGGGCATGGAGACTAACATGGCATGCACACAGCATGCTTTGACCAGTTCCAAATTATTACAAGGCAAATTAATTACCATTATCAGCACAAAGTTGGAGAATATTGATTCAGTAGGCCATCAACTGGATTATTAATGAATATCATTATAAAAGCTTAACATAATCAACTTTGATACATGGAAGTCAGAATATTATCCTTTTTTTGTTTGGTTGGTTTAAAGAACGCCTTGAATATGCGTGCATGCAGGGAACAGACCTAGGCGCAAGTTTCAGTTGTGGCAAGAATCGTTATGTGTGTTTGGGTGACAGATTTGTAACAATGCGAATATTTCGTTGTTGAAGCAATTACGACGGATTGACGTACTGAATCGAACATGTTTGATATGACCGGTCTGATCTATGGTCGCTATGATGCCAATACAAAATGCCGACAACTCAATCCTTGGGTTTGTGCACGACTTTTGTCTCTAACAAATAGATTGTGCACAAACCCAAGGATTGAGTCAATCCCGGTCGCAATTGACCTATGGCTAAGCCACGCCCCCTCCACTCACTCGGACAAACAATCGGACATTCAGTGATGGGCGCTATTTCAAGTGTTACAGTCAAAGATTTCTCAGGAGGTAATTGATGGCTTTTGGAGACAGAAAGATAAGATATCATCTCGAAGTCATCAAAAGGCCCTTAGCTATGCACTAGAGGATTATGTTAATAATTTTGTCTTTTAGCAAGTCGATGAAAAGCTTAAGTTACACGCAACAATGTAAGGGTCCCAGTGTAAAAATGATAAACCGTATCTCGTTGCCATCGCCATTTCGGACAAGATAGACGTTAATGTTAGTTTAACAAGAGCCCTTTGGACAACCACTGTACAAAAACTAGAGTATAAGAGACCAATAAACTCCCATCAAACAAAGCTACATGATGAACAACGCAGCTAGGACATAAAGTTGGGCAGAGACGTTGACTAGCGTTAGCTAACTTTCGCTAACGTTAACATTAGTTAACGTTGATGATGTTGTGGTTAACGTTAGGGACGTTAAAATAACTTTCTGTTTCTTTCCAGCAAAGTGACAACATGTTGGCTCAAATACGATGTTGACTTGCCTTAGAACAGATGTAGACATCCTTGTTAATTTTGTCCACGTTCAGTTAATGTTGTGGTCTGTCTGCTGCATAACTTTATCCAAAGCAGACACTTATCTCGGTTTAGATGAGGCTTGGGAAAAGGCAAAAATACACCCTGTCGCCCAGCCTCTCAGGATACCTTGTGTCTGAGTTGCTTGTACCCCCTGCACACCGTTTGACCATTTAAAACTTGAAATACGGTGAAAAAACATATAAAAACGAACAAAAACTGGCGAACTGTAATGTATTTCAATGGACGTGTAAGCAGAGAATGTCCGAGTGCATTGGGAGCTATGCGCACTGTGATTGGCTCATCGCGTTCTGGGGCGTGGTTTAGCCATAGGTCAATTGCTTAGAACGAAAGAATCGCATTAGGCGCGTACGACATGAGCTTTGCAAAAGCCATTTGACTCCCGAGATCTGCTTGATCAAGGGGAGGAGCTACAGACCTCTGCAGGAGAAGCTGGACACACGTACCTGCAGTTAACACTGCGTGACAGAAGGACGAGATGTCGCCAAATTTTGTTTGCATTAAATTAAGCTTGAATTACCTTTATATTCATCAAAATAATCATGAAATTGGCTGAAATAAATTTTATGATTTTTTAAATAAATGTTTGCATACGAAACATATTTGTTGCTCATTCAGAATTACTCTGAAGTTTCTATATGTTTGCCATATGGTCACAAAATAACATCAAAGAACAGAGCTAGATTATTTGTGTTAGTATTCCTTAATTTTGGGAAAATGTTTATGCAAGGAACCACAGCGAGAAATGCGTCATTTTTGCAAAGGAGATTCAAGCCAATCAGGGTGAGGTTTATTGTCATGGAGGTGTTTCCATGCAGGAGCAGCAGAATGCAGCGAGGTTTGAACTGCTGCTCTGCTGCGCAGCAGTAGACTTGCTCCCGCGATATCTTAATGCCATGTGACAACAACTGCTGAGCAGAAAGAACGCCCACTCTCCTCATGTCGGACAGCTTTTCACTAAAATTGTACCACGTGTAGCGCAGGCTGCGCGGCAGACTGCGTAGCAGCAAGCTGCTGCCTCGTCCCAAACGCGCCTAGTGTTACAAATCTGTCACCCAAACACACATAACGATACTGCTTGCGTGGCTAATCTCCACATGTCATGGAGATCTAAAGTTTCACTCGGTTAAATATCAGCAAATGGGCAGTTCGCAAACCACAAATTACCCAGTATTCTAAGGAATTAACAGAGTAATATCAGTAGGCAATATTAACAGGCTTCGCTGTAGCTAGTTCATTTATTTCCGCAAACACAGGCCATTATGCACACAGAACACTGCAGCAACTTACTTTTCGTCACTGACTTTTAAGCCAGTCAGTCAGAACGTCAGCCGGATTGTACTGAATTAATTTATGTTACACTAAAGATTTATTTAAACTACAAGTTTTCACGGAGCATCTTCAACTCGTGGATTGCTGCTTCGCGCTGGTGGGGAAGAAAGCACCACAGGAAGCACTAGCAGTTATGAACATAAAAGTCCTAAGCAAAAACGCACATAAAAGTGTCTTATAACACATAAGTTTCTTAGCCTTTTATACTCCCTAGATTGAAATTTGAAACTGATTAAGTCATTTACTGGCATTATTTCAGAGAAACAGTTTAAGATATTTTATGAACCCCCTGCCACTCTAGTTTAACAAAAGTTTTTGCACCCTTTCGTTTGCTCGCGCACACATGATCTGCTCTCCCTTTCCCTCCCTTTCCACTCCAACTGGAGTTGACTTGAGTATCTTACTGGAGTTGACTTGCTTAGCGTAGTAAATTAGCCATTCTGCTAGCACATTTTAACACAGCCATTAAATTCAACCCGTCAAGTTTGCCAATTACTGGATCATTCATTTATCTTTCAATGATAGACCTTGTCTCCAAGAAGGTTGTTAGTTCCTCAGCTTAATGTTAGCAGCATCAGACTGGTGAATCTGCCACGGACTAGCACTTGTTACGGAATGAAAAAGCGGAAATCAAAAAGGCACATATGACAACAAATAAAGAAAAAGGCTGAATTATTGGCGACCCAATACTTTTTTTTCCGATAAAAGACCACTAACTAAGTACAAACTCCCTAAAACGCTGACTTATAACTCGTGGTAACCCTGCCGTTAGCTCGGTAGCCATAGCTAACATTTCGTCTGGTAGTTCAGTTATATTAATCAATGCCAACATACTCCTCTTTAACTAACATCATTTAGCCTGCAGTTATAGGTAAAAAACATAGAAAAACCTACTAATTGTACACAATTGTACATAAGACTATACAGCAGAGTGTGACTTACCATACAAGCCTTCTTGCATTCCATCGAAAAGAAAGATGGCGTCTCCTCACCATGCTTAAATTTTGAAATTGATGAGGTCAGTGAAGAGAGGCGTGGTTTCATAACTCTGTAGGAGTTGAGTCCTCCAACACTGCCCAATGACTCCAACTCCCATACAAAATTAACTCCTTACCAGTTAATCCAACTATAGTCAGTGTAATTTCAACTCTGAATTTTAACACTTTTGCTTGACACTGGTAAAATAACTCTGAAAATTTTGCTGTATGAGCTAACGTCACCGGGTTAAGTTGGAGTCAAAGCGGAAAATAAACAAATCGAGGAAACGCGAGCCGGGGATAATGAGGGAAATCAAGTGAAAATGAGTTTGTGCAGTGATTGGCGAACAAGAGAAATATTTGCTTAATATTTGGAGGTCCACACGTTTCCATCAGATGCTAGATGGCAGCATTAGTAAAAGTAATATGCTAAACTGTTTGCATTTGTGGCGGAGCAACGCCCTATGTGGATAATGCGTCATGGGCTCGCATAAATTGGTCTGGACATGGCCGTTCTCGGGCCAGCACGTTGGTTCCCGCCGTAACTAGTGCGGGAACCGGCTCCGACACTGGGCTTGCCGGTCTGAAAACAGCAACAGTGTTATCAGTGCCTCCACCACAATGTCCAATTAAATTCAGGAGCACTGCACATAGACAAGAAAAACTTTCACTTTCTTTTAAAACTGTCTCATTGATGCCCTTCACATCCTTTGAGTTGTGAATATATGATAAGGAAACTGTCAGTATGATCTATTGCAGTATTTAAATCCATTTTCATGTTTTATAGTTGTTTTATTCCAATACAAAGTGCAGATCTTTGCCTGCAACTTGAATCAGCTATGACTTTCAAACTGCGCATGTATTTGCCTTCAGGCAGTTTAGTCAGAAAAGTTTCAGGCTTTGTAAATGGGAATTCTAACCACCTGGACACACTTGTGAGTCAGACATACAAGCACAGAGGACCTTTTAATCTGAAGGCGACTTTACGTCCTTTTTAGAGACAGCCTGACCTTCACTTGCTCAATACAAATTGGATTATACTCTACTTTGACCAGGTACAACATTCATTGTTTTTCAACACAGTGAAAATCTGGTTTCCTGATGGGACAAATACATAATAATCATTCAAACTTCACCTCAAATCACCTCAAGGCAAACAAAGTTTCTTTCGAGTTTCTTTTGGTGTTAATCAAAGTAAGCCAGCCTATTCTATTAAATCCACACCAAGCCGCTTCAGAACAAAATGTCTTACAGGGGTTGAGAATGAGTGAGTGAGTGTGTGGTCAACCCTCTGATCAAAACCTTCACTAGCGCCAGAGACTGCTGCTGCTCTGTCACAGCTGCCACTGTTTGGCCTCAATCAAAGCTTGTGTGAGCATTCTATCCAATCAAAGCTTGCGTGAGCATTCTATCCAATCAAAGCTAGTGTGTGTGTGTGTGTGTTTTATCCGATCAAAGCCAACTTTTTTTTTCATAACCTTCCTCCTAATCATAATGTGTGTGTATGTGTGTGTCTGTCTGTCTGTGTGTCTTCCTCATCAAAGGCTCAGCCACCATCCAGCCAGCTTCCAGTGTGTGTGTCTCCTGTGTGGGGATTGGCTGCAGGCAGCAGGAAGAGCTGGGAGCGTGGGGGTGGAGGTGGGTGGGTGTTAGCGATGCGGTGAGAAGTGGCATATCCTTCATAGGGAGACAGCGAGGGCTGAGCACAGGACTGCTCAGCTCATTATGAGATAATGAGGGTCTGGCCCGTGACCTTTCATACACATATGAGGGAGCTTAATTTATATGTCAGGGTGGTGGAGGGGGAGAGAGAGAGAAGACACCTTGGGGAGTGCAAAGGTCAATGCCACTCCACATGTGACAATGTGCCACTACAGCTCATGCACGTGCACACATACACACACACACACACACACACACACACACACACACACACACACACACACACACACACACACACACACACACACACACAGAAACATCCAATGTGTGCATCAAAGTCTCACATTCACCCCCACATACTGCATATGCATCAAATGTCACACACACACCTGCATTCTTTTTCACACCTGTCACACACCTCACACCACTCGCAGTAGGTGTGTGAGGATTTGGATCTGATGTGGTTGCAGCCTGGACCACTGAAAATAAACAGACATTTGTAAGGATAGGTGCCGACATCTGCTGTTCACCCAAGGGTGGCATTTTGTTCAGTGATCCAGCTCCACTCCACAGCTGCCCCAGGCTTATAGGTGCCTGAGCCTTAGACTGACAGGCTGATTCTGGCCAGTTCTACTGAGGCATTAGAGCATGGATGAGACCCAACCAGCCTCTCGGATGTGGCCCTGATACATTGCACATACTAGCAAACAACACACACACACACACCTGCATGTGTCTATCTATCTATCCATCCTTCCCTGCCCTGGAAGCTGCACACACACACACACACACACACACACACACACACACACACACACACACACACACACACACACACATCTACATGCGTCTATCTATCTATCCATCCCTCCCTCCTTGCCCTGGAAGCTGCCATATGATTTTAAGTCCAGATCTGGTTCATGTTCCCCTGGCTTGGACCAGATATGTGTGTTGTATTTGCCAGAGACCAGAGGGAGCTCCATCAAAGTCTTAACCCTCCAAGGAAATTAATGATGTTGGAGGTTAATTAACATTTCAAGAAGAAGTAGTTAATTTTTCAAAAGATGATATGGTATATGGATATTTAATTATTGTTTCATCATGTCAATGCTTATATGAAGACCAATGGAAGATCCTACCACTGGGGCGTAAGAGATAATAATTCTAACTGATGATGACATTCCTTAGAGACCTGACATGTCAGGAAAGACCAGAGCTATATCTGTATCAACTAGCTACATCCGTTGAAGCTGTTCCTTCCTCCATACATGTAGTATGCCTCCATAATTCAGGGACATGCCCACAGAGATTACATGTGATATATTATTCATAATATAAAATATGCTACATTATGTACCCTAAGAGACAGGAATGGTGACGCGCTCTTCTGTTCCCTAGTCCTTACATAAAAGGCTACAGAGAGCAGGTCGATTAGATTAGATGATTGTGTGGGTTGGCGGCGTGTAAAATAAAGAAAGGAAGTTTAAACTCTACAAGCATGTGTGTGTGTGTGTGTGTGTGTGTGTGTGTGTGTGTGTGTGCACATTTGTCGTGTGTGTGTGTGTGTGTGTGTGTGTGTGTCTCAGTGAGGGAGAAAGAAATCAAGGGAAAAATTTGATATGTACATATGATCACACTTTTGACTCCACATACCTTTTATCACAAAAGCACACACACACACACACACACACACACACACACACAACAACAACCAACACCAACATGAATGTGCTGTTCTTATCTCATGCATACACACCTTGTCCTCCTTGTTTGCCTGACTCCTCTGTCAGTGTGGGTTCGCTTGGTCCTGCATATTCAAAGCACCCCACTGTATCACTCAGTCCTGTCTGCTCCCAACAGTGTGTGTGTGTTCTTGTGTGTATGTGTGTGTTTTTGTGTACATACAGTGTGTGTGTGTGTTTGTGTGTTTGTTTGCATGTGTGATTGTGTGTGTATATATGCGTGCATGCCTTCCTGTTTGTGCATGTGTTTACTTGTGGCCGGCTGGTGCTGATTAAACAAACCGCAGCCCTGCGCTGCATCTCCGTGCCATCGGTGTCAGTGTAGTTTAGACATAGCGTGTCTCACCTGTCAGGCGAGGTTTTGGAGATCCGCCCCCACCCTAATCCCAGCCTCTGAGCCGTAACCATGTCCAAAGCCACATCTGAAGGCAGCCGCACAACCACCCGTGACACTATCTGGACGCTGTCTCCGCAGAACACCACTGGTCTCTTTCATCTGCACACGCAGAGCAGCGTGGGTCCACGCCACAGGAGGAGGCGATGGGATCCAGCAGTCTTGCCAGGACTTGGACTCAAAGGAAGAGGGCTGAATGGGTTTCATCAGGCCTTGCTGGACAACAGAGAGAAACAGAATCAGCTTTGTAGTGAAAACAGAGCAAATGTCATTAACTGCTTGGATGCACGCTTAATAGAAGATTTCATTTCTGTGTCTTTCATTATGTGTGTACATCTCAGTGACTCCACTGCCTGACCTGCATCTCTGTGCGTTCTGTAGAACCAGCCCTCAGACTCATTTTCAGGGTGAAAAATATATTTATGCTCTGGGCAGTGGTACTAAAATTACTGTCTTGTGGTTTTAAAGTTAAAATTTAGATAATTCAGATATTATCCTTGAGCCCTGAGTCACTATTTGCACTAGCTGTCAGTCAATCAAGTTCAAGCAAGACCCACAACCACACCCACTTCTTCCCTTGTAATTTCTATTTTGTCTCAGACAAGGAGACACAGCTTGTGTGTGTGTGTGTTTGTGTGTCTGTTAGGAGTGGCAGCTGTTTATGGGTGTAGTGATAAGTTGTTTGGGAGTTTGTTGCCAATCAATCTGAGAGCACAGCGGGAAGCCATTGAGAGAACACTGCTGCACATTTAAATACGTCTGCACAAATGTACTGTAGCATGATCCAAAATGATCAGTGACACACATTTACATGTAATATTATCTTGCTGTACTAGCCTTTCTGCAGCTCAGAAAGTCCACCAAACCTATTTGCACTTTGTTTCACTTGCCTAAAGTCCAATTCAGACTGAAGATCCACCACGGCACGAGACGGTTTTAAAGAGGAGTTGCAGCGGTGTGAATCAGTCGTCACATCATAGCAAGCCGTTGTATATCAAATCGCTGTTTCGCAGTTTTAGAACGTCGCAGACCATCTCGACGTGGATCTTTGGTCTGTAGCCACCTTAAGATTGCGGACCAATCAAATTACTGCTGACTCAATGAGGACAGGCTGAAGCGAAGTTGAGCATATAAGAGGCTGTTTATGTCAAGTAGTGAAGAAAAGTATTGATTGATTGATTTAATTTACATTCATTGATCTCCCACAGGAATCTGGGAGATGATAGCCATATTCCCGGAAAGAGCTTAGTCTTGATTGAGGTGCTTACGATAGCCAAGCTAAGGCCGATTCACAATATGTGCACCTGCGGTGTACATGGCCTAATCTGTTAACATGCATTCTGAAAAAGCACTGTCCAAGTGCTGTAAACACACCAAATGCAGCATTTTGGTCGCTAGAATCCCCTCCATTCACTTCGATTTTGCATGTGCATCATGTGGTTTTCTGTCTACAGGAAGCCAAAAGATGTGAATCAGCAACGATAATTTAATCTCTGAAGAGCCATGTTGACTGACAAGGTGATAAACACAGTTTCAAGGCTATGCATGACTTAATGTGTCGAGCCGACATCAGGGAATTTATGAAATTGGTTTTGGCTCTGAGGCATGCAGCAAATGGTGGTATATTCTACAAGTTAACTTGCATGGCCTTGGTAATTGAACATAGGTGAACGTGGGTTACCCAATTGTCAGTCAGGCATCATAGCCACTGCTCCAGCACCCTTTGAAGCAGTGATACTTGGGTAAATGTGCCATGGGATGCTTTTAAAGGGGACATAGAATGAATAAACTGAGTATTGTAGCCTACTACCCGTACTCTGATGTTAAAAAATGAGATCAAGAGATATTTTACAAGTCTAATTAACACCTATTTAAGATGTGTATTGAAATGGTTTTTTTTTTGCCTTAACAACCCCCCCGCTCTGGCCACTTCAATTGGACTGCAATGGCTTTGTGCTATTTGACATCATTTGTAGACTTTATTCTAATTAGCCCATGTTTTAGTGGCTATTTCTAAATTTAAGATTTCCATATGAAAGAGGGCAGAACCATGCCTCATGTTCATGATAGCTCTTTGACCATGCACAACCTCTCTTACTTCATCAAAGCCAATGTAAAAGTTGTTTTCCATTCTATGTCTCCTTTAAATGTTCATATTTTGTGACGACTGCTACTCTGATGCTTCTAAAGAATTATAGTGGAAGGAATTATTAGCTAAAATGGCTAATCTAGAGCAGGGAAAGAATGGTGATAGACATGTTATGAGCTGACAAGTGTTCTAGATCATTGTAGATATTTTTTCCTCCTCTTTAATCATGGGTGGGCTTTTATGTCCCATCTGGTAAATCTGCTTTTCATTTCCTGCAAGAGGAATCTGCCAGTAAGGAAATGTCAAATATTACTCAAGTCACTAATGAAATGACTCATCAATAACAGATTTATGAAGAAATTATATAATCATACAATTATGTAATCATGCAATATTTACTGTAGTTACATGTGTATGAAAAACTGAAAAAGGGACAGTTGTTTTCTGTCCAGCCTCCAAGTTCTGTCACGCATCATTCTATCTTCTCTGTTACCTCATTATGTATCTTTCATAAATGCTTAATATACAGTTATTTTACTCCACCATATTCTAGTTATTTACTATCACAGTATGTGTAGGGTTGCCTGTGTCTCATGCATTAGATAAGAACTCAGTCTGTAGTACTTTCTATTGAGTCTACTGCTCAGCACTTTCTATGTGTCACTTTCTTTCTGTCTATATGCACTTTGAATCCCCTACCCCTTGTCTTCTCCCTCCTCCATCAGATTTCATGTGCTTTGTATGAATCCCAACGGGGGCCTAGGCCATCCTCTGACTCCTCAAACAGAGCTTTTATTAATGACTTGCTTCTAGAGTGAGCGTCGGCACTCCACTGCCGGTGTCCTGATTAAAGTCAGTCGTGCGTGGAAAAGGTGTTGTGTAACTTTGAGTCTTGGACGGAGAAGAGTGGATCTTCCCCACTCCACACCACCTCCACCACTTACCAAATCCCCTCAGAGACCTTTAATGGCTTTTAGCGTGATTTCACATGCAAAACGGGGCCTTTCTGGTGCCAGCAACATCAATTTGTTGCATTAACTAAAGCTCATTATATGCATTGATTGAGTCAAGGGCCTTGGTGTCAAATACTTCGATGAATTAGGCCTTGGTAATGCATTCATGTGTGGGAGTGTGTGAGCATAATCCTCTTTTCTCGATAAATAAAAAGAAAAGAGTGAAATAAAAACATCCTCTCTACTACACCCTTGACCTTCTGTCCTTTGTGGGTAGTGATTGATGAAAGGTTTTTTTTCCCGTAAAATGTTATTTTGGCAAATTTGCCTTTGTTACAGCTTTTTGCTAGTTTTGATATTCAAACATATGCTGGAAACTTCTGGAGTGGACTGAATTGTTTTATTGGCTGTTCTCCAGGCTTTGCAGACACTTGTATGTTTGTATTTGTTCTCTCTCTCTCTCTCTCTCTCTCTCCTCACTCACTCATCTCTCTGTGTGTGGCTGGCTGTAGAGGAGATGAAGATACAAGTAGCAGGTCACAAGAGCAAAGCAGAAGCCTGGGAAAACACATCAACTCTCTAAACATTCTCAGTTACATTTGACATGCTTGTGTGTGTGTGTGTGTGTGTGTGTGTGTGTCAGAAAGAGAGAGATTAAGTTCTGTCAATGGTCCAAGAGTTTGTGTGTGACTGTGTTTGTGTCTGGCGCTTGCCTCTTCTTAGAACTAACGACTGTTTGTATTGGTTCAAGTTTAGGTGCTGCTCGTCAAGAAACAACAGATTAAATCGGAACAGGCAGAACAATTAATTTCTGACAGAATATGGGCACAGTTTTTGATGGGACAGGCCGTGCTTGTTTTCTTCATACACGTTCATATTTCATATCAATGACCATTAAGCAGCATTCCATCTTAGCAGCAGAAGAAGCCATTGCATTTTCCACGTTCTACTGGGGACCACGTAATGGAGATCATGTCATTTTCGCACTCATCACCTGCATTGAAATATTGAGGTGCACTGGAAATTTAACTACAGGGATGCATGACAGAGAGGCACTTATGTATTTATTTATTTATGCAACTTTCATATTTTCCCTGACTTCACATTCTATTTTAATAACCTAGCATACATAAAGAGTTTTAAAGTTTGGACTGACTCTGGCTCCAGGGTAAATTGTGATCATAAAAATTTCAGCAAAACTAAAGAAAAATGCAAAAGGCAATAATACTGTTAGTGTTGCCACCTGTCTCGGATTTTCATGGTCTGTCCCGGAGTTTAAAAAAAAAAAAAAAAAAAAAAATCCTGAAAAACTGTTGAAAATAAACCAAAATAATAAAGGCCTGCTATTAAATAAAGCATTTAACTAAAAAAGAACTAGTAAGTGTCATTTTTACTAATTAGAGCTATACAATTGCAGCTTAGAAGTGTGATTTTTATCTTGGGTTAGATAGGCACTGTTGCTTACAAACAAAAAGGTCAATTCGATGGTCAAAATTTAGAGGATTTTTGTCAGACACAGGTGGCAACCCAAAGTATCCCATAAACCATTGTAAACCATACAGTGTGTCAGTATTCCAGTCCAAAGAGATGTGCTCCTTCTTCAATAGGAGACAGGATACGAGATATCCTCATACTTTTGCATTGAGAAAATGCAACTGATCGTTCCTCAGTATGCCTGCTGCCACCTTGTGAGAACAAAACTTCTCTGCAAGTGTGGAGGAACACTGTTATTGTAAGGTGGCTCCGTTGCCATAAATACTGTCATAGGAACAGGTAACTCTACCAGTCAAAAATACTGCTTTACATTAAGGCTGATGAGGTTATAAGGCTGATAAGGCGGAAGTCTACCATGGGTGGTTCCATTTTTTATAGTGACTGCAATAAGGTAGACAAACAGGATGTGAAAATCATACCGCTATTACAGCTGAAAGGTTTACTAATGACATTTTTGTCAATTATTTTAATATCTTGTCTCTCCTTTTCCCACATATTCTCTCTGTACCCACACTCTCTCTCTCTCTCTCTATTACACACACACACACACACACACACACACACACACACACACACTCCCTCTCTCTCTTTTTTCCAAGTGTCTCTGTGGGCCTGTTGTGCTTATTGAGGACTTTATTCATCAGTGTCTCCTCACCTCTCTCCTGAGTTCACACACAGCCTGCGTTCATTCCCTCCGTCTATTTCCTTTCTGAAAGAGCTGCAGCGACTTGTGTACTCTGAGGCGGCAGCCCCACAGCTAAAATAATTCACTGTGTTGTTGGGTGGCAGGGCTCAGTTTGGTGTGTGAGGGTATGATGTATTAGTTAGGCAGCCGGGCAGGCAGGCAGGCCAAGCAAGGCGGCACCCACCCAAGGTGAATTATGGAAATGGAAGAGTGGCAGAATCACAGGCAGCTTGTGTTGAGTGTCTACCCCTTTATGTCTCTCTCTCTCTTTATCTCTCTCTTCCTCTCCTTCTCTCTCACTGCAGACGGAGCAGAGATGAGATGACATACACACATATCAGCAGTGCTACCCAGCTTCTCTCTCACACACATTTCCTCCACACATACTCATAATGAATGGCACTCACTTGGTCTCACAGTCACAAAAAAGAACACATTAGCTTATTCCATTCCCACACATGTACAGACAGACACAAGCATTTGTCACATAAATGCAATTTTGACACACTTCAGTGCACATGCATCATCCTTTCATCAGACCATAGACACTGCAGTTTACAACACACACACACAAATACACTCACTCACACACACACACACACACAAATACACTCACTCACACACACAAGCGCCAATTCTATTCCCCAATTCCACTGACAGGGGGCCCCAGAGAAAAAAAATCTGAAGATCAAAATCAATGTTTGGGAGGCGCAAAATAATTTTATGTCATAGGGCCTAAATTTTCAAGCAGGGCCCCTGCACACACACACACACACACACACACACACACACACACACACACCTCAGTTAGGTGTGAAACAGCCAACAAAGCCATTTCTAATTGATGATGCCAGATACAGGGTTGGCAGATGCAGGTGGGCCTGTTTCCAGTCTACGCAAACTCATATACTCAGAGACACACAACCCTAAACACACGCACGCACATCCACACACACACGCACACTGTACTCTTCGTTATGTTTAACATGGTAATCTCCTTCTCTCTGTTTGTGTATCCTCCAGACTCCCTGCAGCATTAATATGCTCCCTTGAGTGGCAGGCCACTCCAAACTACAACTTCCTGAAAGTCCCCATGCAGGGCCAAGGTAAGGGCAATGGATTAACACCCTCTGGCCATGGACACATTCCCATGACTGACTCTCTCATGCACACACAAACGGCCCCTGCCTGTTGGCGCAGGCCACCAAGTGTATTTATACTTGTTAATCCCTGCATCTGTGCATGCAAACACACTTTAGTTTCAACGCTGAAACTCTTTGAGGGCTATATTTTCACACAAGCTATTTTCATCCACAGTCTGTTTTCGGCAGTGAATGAGCAACAAGCAGACCAGGCACACATTCTGAGAAAGTATCTGCTAGTTTGATTCTATGTGTAACTTTTTTTGGCTCATTACCATATACACTCACAAGAATATGCTGCAAAGAATGTGTGGTGAAAATGAAAATTTCCATGAAAGATGTAGGCTAAATGAATTCAGATACAAAGTGCTTGGATTACAAAAAAAGATCAATCAAGCGGAGAGATAGATGGGCTATTTGGAACATAAGACTTTCTCATCCGTTATCAGGTCTGTTAAGGATTCTTTTTGGAATATGTGCCCGAATCAGAACTAAAGCTATAAGCCTTTGGCAGCTTGTTGTACAGCAGCCATGAAGTGAATTTTACTTAAGAATCCAAGCTTATATATTTATATACATCTAAAATCCATGTCATTTCAGTATCCATCTTTTTTTGGTACAGATGTGGGGGGAAAAAGGAAACCAAAGTTTCTTGGTTTAGTGTGTGAAAGTCAAGGCATACTGTAAGTGTGCCAAGTACAACTAATTACTAATGATGGCTTGACACTGCTAACAAGCTAATGGGTGAATGTGAATAGCTGTGCCCTGGAAATCTGTGCTGGCGATAGAGTGATTTCATGCCCTGTGCTCACAGAGAGCAGAGCATTGGGGCACACCAGCACCATTGTGTGCTTGTAAACGGTGGCTGAGTGGTTTGAAAGCCACTCCAGAGTAAGCGTTATCATAGCGCCCTTTTGAAGACACTCTCTGTGCATGGCTCGGCTAATTACCCTTCATCTTGGAAAGCAGGCTCAGATTAAACGAGGATCTGGTGTGTGTGTGTGTATGTGGCTGTGCGTGTGTGTGTTGGTGGGCGGGTGAGACTCATGTGTTGCTCTGCCCGGGCTTCTCTGCCTCCTTGGCGGGTTCTAGTTCTTGTCATCTCTGGGGGTAACTAACGGTAACGGTCTGCTTCGATTTCTGCATCTCTTCAGAGATTTGTTGGCACAAACACAGAAAAATGTGTTTCCAAGGCAATTTGAAGTAGCTGAGAATGGATAATAACAACAGGCTCTCTCGCAGGTTTTCAGGCTTGGTGCTTTAAAATTTTGGTTGATGTGATATTTGTCTCATCTTGCTGTTGATATTACATTCACACCACCATGATGATAAGCTTCATTTTATTATGGCTTAATTACTGTGGACAAACATAAATTAAATAAAAATGGCTGGGCATTCGGATGAGTTAGCAAGCCTATTTTTATTTCATTTTTTTGATTGACTATTTTGTGATTTTAATTCACTGTCATAGTGCAAAATAGTTGTAAGTGTGTGAGACTGACCAGAGAACATAGATTTACAAATGGTAAAGAATGTTTCACACAGGGAGAGAAATAAAGAGAGAGGGAATAGGGAAGTGGAGAGAGAACGAGTGAGGGAAAAAAAGCAATAAAGATATGGTGTCAGGAGAAAAAAGAGAGAGATACACTTCTGGAGTTCTACTCTGACTCACCCCCTTCAGTTGATTGGGAGCAAATAGATATTTTTTAAAGGCACACCCTGCATCAGTTGTCATATTTATTGGACCAAAACTCTCAAGATTCTCATATCCTTCACCTTCATTTGCTTTTCCCTGTACCAGTTTGGATTCTACAAGTTCTGATGGTGAAGACAGAAGACCCAGTAAAAGAAAAGTATGTTTATTTAGGATTAGTTAAATTATTTATTTATGTAGGATTATTTAAAATGGAAAATTTAGTCTTTTTTATGCATGGGAATTATAAAATGTTGATTTGATGATCTGATTTTTATTCCTGATGATGGCTATGAAGAAACATGTTTCTATACCACCAGTGTAGTGCAAGTTCAAACATCACCTGATCACATGATCAAGTTTGAAGTTCAGTTAGCATTACCTTTACCATTCTAAAGCATTACCGATTGTTTCATAAGGCCCATTGCCATCAGGCCTGTTTCATTTTTGGCACTTCATCAAAAATAATTAAATGTCGGTATTAAAGGAAAGAGATTTAAGAATTATTTATTTCAGCCAACATGAGTGATGTATTTATTCAAAAACAACACAAACATAAGACTTAACTTTTAACTTTCTTATAAATATGCAGTCTTAAGTTTACATGGTTTTCTTTCCTGAATATCTCAAATGTTCAGTCTTGTTTCTGCGCTAGTGTAGATAATTAGACTTTATTAATCTAATTGC
>JAODXP020005009.1:0-46784 GCA_027497455.2 Sardinella longiceps | reverse complement strand
CACATGGTAGACACCTTTGAAAGAGCCCTGGGCTGTACTTCTGAGAACGTATTCTTTATTATTATTAAATATTATTAACAATAATATTGATTGTCATCTATCTAATAATTCAAGGAACGTCTGTGTCTGTGTGTCAGTGTGTGCCACGCATAACTCTCGAACCGTTCGTCCGACTGACCTCAGATTTGGTACGCATCTTGGTAATGGCACGAGTGAGTGCAGTGCCACATCTTGTGATGTTTGGATAAAAAATACTAAAGATATCGGTAAATAAAGCACTTTTGCCTTCTGCCGCTCTGCCGCTCTAACCTTAAAACCACACCCTCTTTCACCCTCCTGGTCTCGCGCTTAGTACGGGCAGTGTGTTTTCTGTAGCCAACCGCTCTGACGGTGAACAGGGAAACAAAATTACGATGGCAAAAGGAAACAAAATTACGATGACCCAGGCAGTGTTTAACAGTTCAAGAATTAACGATGACCCAGCAAGATGACTGTCGATCTCACAACATCATGCAAACACAAGCAAACCCACATTAGTAAGAAGTAGAAGCACGTCTATCAACATGCAGTTCAAAACATGCTTTTGCCTAAGTGGATACCTAGCGACAGGTTCGTTTGTTAAACTAGCCATTTAAACGGTTAGCCTGCTTTCATTCAATGCAACAGCAAAACACACGGGTAGGATGTCAAACGAAAATCTATGTTGGAAAGATGTGCTATATGCAGTGTTTAAAAGTTCAAGAATTTACGATGACCCAGCAAGATGACTGTCGACCTCACAACATCATGCAAACACACACAAACCCACAATGGTAAGAAGTAGAAGCACGTCGATCAACATGCAGTTCAAAACATGCTTTTGCCTAAGTGGATACCTAGCGACAGGTTTGTTGTTAAACAAGCCATTTAAAGGTTGGTTAACCTGCTTTCATTCAATGCAACAGCAAAACACACGGGTAGGAAACATGTCAAACAAAAATCTATGTTGGAAAGATGTGCTTATCTATTTCAAACCACATTGCAACTTCAACTCTCACTATGGGCCAAAAATGTCTCCATGCAGGCTAACGTTACTGCACTGGATATACTGTAGACTATGTCACAGTCTCTGATTCACCTGCATACATGTAGGCCTAAATGGACATCACATATCTGGGAAAACGTGTTTACACGGGCAATGCACTAGTTAATGATAAAAATAATATCCAAACAGCTATGGTGTTAATAAACGCAGAAGTGTCTGTAAGTGCCATGTGACTTTTAAGACTCAAATATTAACATGTAACATAGTATAACACGTGCGGTTAAAAGTATAATTAGTAAATATAACTTAAATATACCATCATATTTGTCGTTATATGATTATTATACAGCAATTTACATTCATAAGTCAAGAGGACAGTTCGTCACAGTATTTCCTGAATGTGTGCGCAGAAATCACAGAAGAGTCATGTTGAGAGGACTGTTAAGAGGACTGTAGGCTATAGAAAAGGTATCACTATAAAGACTGACAAGTCTTTATCTAGAAGAGTCTTTGTGGAGTTTTATTCCTTTTTTTCTTTTTGGTCGTAATCCTGGTTTCTTCCACCGATTCCTTCTACTCTTAATCCACTTCTTTCTACGTGTATGTAGCACAGTGGTTGGTGTGGTGGGAATAGTCGGGGTTGTTGAAGGTGTGATGCTAGGAGTTGTGACCTCAGGAGTCGTAACCTCGGGGGTCGTGACCTCAAGAGTCGTAACCTCGGGGGTCGTGACCTCGGGGGTTGTGACCTCGGGAGTTGTTACCTCAGGAGTGGTGACCTCAAGAGTTGTGACCTTAGGAGTCGTAACCTCAGGAGCCGTGACCTTCAGCGTTGTGACCTCAGGAGTCGTAACCTCGGGGGTTGTAACCTCGGGAGTCGTAACCTTGGGGGTCGTGATCTCAGGAGTTGTGACCTTAGTTGTGGGCTCAGGAATTGTGATGATAGGAGGGTCAGCGCCAGTTTTCTTCCCTCTTTCATTAATAACTTTCATAGCTTTTTTAGCCCACTTTGAGTCTGGATCTGAGCATATGAGTTTTCCCGCCACTGTTTCAAACCTATAATAAGAGACAGTGTTGTTAAAAAATAAATACTCATGCTTAGATTCTGAGTTTAATTTCCCAAAGATGTATTGACATGATTTAGAACTTACACTGTAAGGTGCACACAAGGTGCAGTTTGAATATGGTATCTCAACAAGTTGACAACAGGCACTTGTTTGGATGATCCTCTGGTGCAGTGACAATTCAGAACGGGCACGTGATCTGTGGATGACATTATCCATTAGGTACTTCATGTTATGTGAGTTTTAACTGTCTAATGATCATAGATCATATATGGCACTGGAATACCTGTGACACATGTGATGTTTGTCGGGTTAAAAAGTTCCACCAGCGTTTTTCATCAATGCTCTTTAGAATGCAGCCTTGTGGATCTTCTTTCATATGAAAATAGTACCCCAACCGAACGGGATAACTTTTTTCAAAACGGAGCCATATGTTTCTTTTATGTTTTAAACGCTTGCTTTTACCGCATACATGTTTTAATTGCAACCGGGTGATAAACTAGTCTATGAATAAAAAAAAAAAATCAACTGAAAGGATCTGGAAGATTGAATCTTCCAGTTCCTTTCAGATGAATAATTTTTTTGTATATTAGACTAGCTTAGGCTGACCATATTTTCATTTGGGAAAAGCAGGACACCTTGGGTGGAGGGGTATGAGATGCGCGCAATGCGCGCCGAAATTTTTTTCCAATATAGGAGATCTATTGAAATAGTAGGCCTATTTGAACTTTTTTTTTTTTTTTTTTTTTTTGAACTCCTGCTAATTATGGACTTTGCTAAACTCATTTATTGTATTATAATTATATGCATGTCTAGCTGCTATAGAAAAAGGGGAACGTCTGAAATACCCCAACACCACCTAAATTGGATGAGGGTGCTCCAATTCTGCAATTGGGTGATATAAAACTTCAACATAATCTCACAGAAATCTGTGAAATGAACACAATTTATTAAAAAAAACAATCTGTGGTGGGAGCACACTATTGTAGACTTTATTGGGATGGAAGCAGATATCACACCCACTGAAAGTTAATGAGACACAGCTTCTTCCCAATACATCAGGAGCAATGTTGAATATGCAGCTGTCTCTTTTCAGGACAGAATTCTTTAAGCTATTCATGATTTTGTATCAACAGTGTAACCTACCACTGATTATGTTTGGAGAAAACATTTTTTATTTTAGTGGGTGAGTTGTGTTTCATTTCACTTCTGTGAGATAGGTTGAAAACTTATCTCAAAGTTTGCAGGTCTTATAATGTGTGATGATTTTATCAAAATCCCTCTTCTAATGGGCGATCTTCACACTGAAATTGAGCCATCTTATTCTCAAGCAAGTACATTACCAATGATACCAACGGATAGATCTGATTGTGCAGTTTTTAATTTAATACCAAATACCTCCATTGATATACCCATATAAAGCTTCCAAAAGACAATGAAGCAAAACCCGCGATATGTATAGTCTAGCGCACGCAAAAGGATAACGCTAGATTAATTGAAGTTCCCGTGATGAATGTTTAACAAACTTATTTTTGGCTATCTTCTGATTATAACAGGGCTTCCCGCATGGATTACGTCACACGCAGCGCCGTGTGCAGTGTCCTAGTGCCTGTAAATTTAATGGTCCAATGATGAAGGTAATTTAAAAAGCAGGACATTTCCTCACTTTCTAAAAATATCGCCGGACGCCCAGGACAGGGCATGAAATACGGACATATCCGTCCAAATACGGACGTATGGTCACCCTAGACTAGCTGGCCAAGAGCTGGCTTTAAAGTAGCACTAAGAAGTTTTTGTTGTAAAACTTCTGAACTAGCCAGTATATTGCCTTATTGCCACTACTGAACATGCTGCTAATTGATGTCAGATGGCAAAACAGTTAGTAGGGCCAACTATCTTGCTGTAACCACAGATATTACACACATGCTGTAACTGGGTTTTTCTTCTATTTTGTGTCTGTTTCCTCTCCTCCACCCAGAAATACAATGCATATCCTGGATGACTGGAATAAAAACTGGTGTTTCTACCCTTCATATGGCTGTTTGCCATTCAAATTAATTTTTGGAGATGGTCCCAATGCAAATTGTCTGACAAAAATGATACTTCAGTGTTAAAAGGTTGCATAGTGTTCCTTTAAACTCATACATCACACATTAAAAAGAGATGATATACTGTAGAATTAAATGAAGACAAAGTTACAATATTGAAATCATCGCAGCTCAAAGATACAATGCTTTAATAAACAATCCATCTGAAAACACAGCAGAAGATGTTTCGTCTGTTAACCTGACATATTGTTCATAATCATAAAGGCCTAGAATAACAGTCAATCGATCAACCATTTTTCTCCAAAATGTAAAAAGAAGTAAATAATTAGAGATTCACCTGCACAGATGGTTGTGATGTACACAGCAATACAATAGAGAAAGGTGATCATCATAGCCATGATGCGCGTAAGACTGACAGACACAAACGCTGTTTTTATACTTTGAGCTCTTTGCTGTCTTTCTCTGTTTGTAAGACTCTCTCTGTCTGTTCCCTCCTCAAACCCTCTATTCGTTTTCTGTCTCTTCATTTTCTATTGGGGAGGGGTTAAACTTAGCCCACAAGAGTAACCTCTCTGCAGCCTCTCACCTCACTGTGTGACACATCACATGGGCCAAACCAACCACCAACCACGGCTTCAGCGATATCAGCAGCAGCCTGCCACTAGGGAAGACTGATGGGCGTGACAACAGAGAGAGAGAGAGAGAGAGAGAGAGAGAGAGAGAGAGAGGATGAGTATCACTCTGCTGCCCACCTAGAGTCACATGGTAGACACCTGCCAAAGAGCCCTGGGGTCCGTCCCCCAAAAGCATAGTTGCTAACTAAGGTAGCTTGTTAGTTAGTTTGGAATATGTTTCTGTTCCCCAAAGCCATCGGCCAGACTAACGAGCTTCCTTTGTTGACAATATAACTAACTATGGTGATAACGTCGTTAGTCAAAGCATAGTTAGTTCATCACTGGTGTCCCCCAAAAGCATAGTCCAGACTAAGCATAGTATCTTGTTAGTAAAACTTGTTAGTTCAAGCTGACACTCCAAGGTACAAGTTAAAGCCAAAGAAGCTTAGTTATATGGCCACGTGATGTCTTCTTTGGCTGTTTTGGGGTGAAATACTGCTGATGCGACACCACTTGATGCATTACTCCCACCTACAGCGTGAATTAATTATCACAGTTTGATTGACCTCAGTTTAACTCATACAAATGAGTTTAACTGACGAGAGGATACACGTTGTAAAATGCATGTTGTCAAAACAATTGGTCTTCTTGACTGGCAGAAACTTCAAATTACAACTTTGATGCAATTAAGTCATTACATTACGATTCCTAATTTAAAATCAAGCCGTCATTACAGCATTCCCGGCTGGATTCGAACTTGAACTGACAAAACAATTAATGTGCCAACCTGACAGCCTTAGCAAGGTATGCCACTGACTAATTGAAATATCTCAAATCAAGAATTGGTCAAATCATACATATAAAGATACGTTTTTAGAATTGATTAATAATAATGGTGTGTAGTTGCTCATTAAATACTACTATTATGGCCAAATAGCCCATGCTTAACTTTCTAAAATAACTGTGAAGCTTGCATTGGCATTATTGGCAAATAGCACGTCCTCCCCGAAGCCCATGCTTTATTTCTGAACATATTCCAACACAAACTCATTGAAATTCCTCCTTTTCTAAAACTCGATGCAAATAGGAAAGACAGCGAACATTATCCACAACTGTAAATGACAACACCGTAGTTTTACATTTGGTAACATTGGCGATATCCCATGATCCTAATCGCAACGAATGCCTACGAACTCTCCGGACACTTCCGAAAACATCTGCAAAGGACATAGTTTGGACTAACGTCTTCCCTACTAACCAACTTCTTACTATGGAGGTACTTACTTAGTTATCTCGTTTTGGGACACGCGGGAATAAGTTCAGTCGCTAGCTTGAACTAACATAGTAAGATCTTCGTTAAATGCTACGTTCGTTAGTTTTTTGGGAAACGCACTCCTGGGCTGCTGTTTGAGAACCTACCCTTTATTTTTATTAAATATCATTAACATATTATTAGCAATATTATTGATTGTAATTAACAATACAGAATAATGTCCAAATATTGCATACATCTTTATATTTTACATATATACACATTCAATAAATTAGGTTTCAATGATTAAAAACAAAAAGCGATGCTTGATTGCTTCATTATTTCGTACTTCAGTAAGATCCCATATGGAATGTTAAAACACAAACCTTGGGGGAACAGCTATGGGGTTAATATACGCAGTATATAAAGTGTCTGTAAGTGTAATTTTTTTAACATTCAAATATTAACACATATCATAGTATAACATGCTGTTAAAAATAAATTTACATTTAAAATATACTCTCATATTGGTCGGATATAAGATTATTGCACAGCAATTAAGTCAAGAGGCCTCTGGGTCACAGTATTTCCTCAATGTGTGCACAGGTATCACATCACAGAAATCATGAGTCATGTTGCATTTGCCATGATGACAACTGTGAAGTTAAATGGACTGTAGGCTATGGAGAATTTCTCAGTATAAAGTCACTATGTAAGCCATTCTTGTTCATCTAGAGATCTAGAGGAGTCATTGTGGAGTACTTATTCCTTTCTTCTTTTTGGTCGTAATCCTGGTTTCTTCCAGCGATTCCTTCTATTCTTCATCCACCTGATTTTACGTGTGTGTACAACTGTGGCTGATGTGGTGGGAGTAGTCGGGCGTGTAGAAGGTGTGGTGCTAGGAGTCGTTGTCCTGGGAGTTGTGGCCTTCAGCGTCGTGGGCTTTGGAGTCGTGGGCTTTGGAGTTGTAGCCTTCGGAGTTGTGGTGCTAGGAGTCGTTGGCTTAGGAGTCGTGGTTCTTGGAGTCGTTGGCTTAGTCGTGGTCCTTGGAGTCGTTGGCTTAGGAGTCGTGGTCCTTGGAGTCGTGGGCTTAGGAGTCGTGGTCCTGGGAGTCGTTGGCTTAGGAGTCATGGTTCTGGGAGTCATTGTCTTAGGAGTCGTGGTTCTGGGAGTTATTGGCTTAGGAGTCGTTGGCTTTTCGGTTGTGGTCCTTGGAGTCGTTTGCTGAGGAGTCGTGGTTCTGGGAGTTGTTGGTTTAGGAGTCAAGGTGGTAGTTGTGGTAATAGGTTGTGGTGGCGTCCTTGAATCAATAGCTTCCATACCTTTCTTTGCCCAAGGTGAGTTTGGATCTGAGCATATGACTTTTTGTTGACACAGTTTCAAATCTATGACAAGATGTAGTTTTGTTATTATAAATAATAATTAGAATGTAAAAAAAATATGCTTAGATTCTGATAGTTTCAGTTCTCATAGATGACATGTTTCAGAACTTACCTTACAGCATGAGGGCTGCATGGTGCAGTTTGTATACTGTAGCTCAACAAATTGGCCACAGGCACTTTGGTGGTTGACAATTTGGTGCAATGGCAATTCAGAACAGGCTCGTGGGCTGTGGATGACATTATTCATTAAGTACTTCATTGTCTGAGTTTTAACTGTCTAGTGATCATAAATCATTTTTTTCATTTAAATTACAGCTTTCCATAGTTGAGTCTTCCAGTTCTTTTTAGATGGACAGTTAGTTTTGGATGTTGTTAGACTTGTTTTAAACTCATACATTACTCATTAAAAAGAGATTATATACTATAAAGTTCAATGAATCTCAAAATAAAACAAAGTAACATCCTATACTGAAACCATCTCAACTCAAAGATACAGTGCATAATGCACAAGCAATCTATCTGAAGGGAAAGGACAGCAGAAGATATGTTTCATCAGTTATCCATATTGTTCATAGATAATCAAAAAGGCCTAGAATAACAACAATCACATTTTTTCTCCAAATATAAAAATAAGTAAATGTTTAGAGACTCACATGAACAGACAGTTGCGACGTACACAGCAATGCAATAGAGAAAAGTGATCACCATAGCCATCCTGTTCATTGATTCGTCTCAGACTGACGGATACAAACACTGTCTTTCTTTCTTTACTTCAAGCCCTTTGCTCTCTTTTTTCTCTCTCTCTTGCCCTTTGTGTCTCTTTTCTGTTTGCCAGACTCTCTCTTTCTGTCCCCTCCTCAAGCCTTCTACTCGTTTTCTCTCTCTTCACTTTCTTTTGGGGAGGGGCTCCACCAGAGTAGAGTGGAAACTCCGCTGCCCCTCACCTCACTGTGACAAGTGGGCCATTAAATCAACCACTAACCACCAACCACATGCACCTTCAGCAGCAGCAGCAGCATCAGCCTCCTGCTAGGAAAGAGTGATGAAGGTGTGACATGCACTGAGAACGGCAAAAGAGACAGAGAGAGAGAAAGAGAGAGATGGAACAGATGAGTGTCACCCTGCCCACCCAGTGTCACATCTTAGACTGGTGGGGACCTGCCAGAGAGCCCACCCAGTATTGTATCTGAGACACTGAGCCTGTTGAATGGGCCCACTCACAGTCTCTCAGTATGTGTAGCATCTGTACAGCAAAGATGAGTGTAGAGGTCTCATAGACCCACCGGAAAATATTACAACACTGAATGTAGGACAGTCAAATAAATACTATCTTAAGTTTTGTCTAATATCCCCCCTCCCACACCTCTCTAAGAATAGCAGAAGTGTATTTTAAGATCTTGTCAATTGAACAGGCAAGGACGATAGTCTATATGTCAGAGTTAAACAACTATGACACATGAGACATTGTCCAAATCTTACAGAATTCCGATCTCTCTTTAGGAGCAAAAGACAAAGTTGAGGGCAAATTAATTTCTTTTTGTAAATTCTGCTGGACTGCCGGTTTCTGATATAGTCAAGGTGGGTCGTTGCCATGGCCACTCCAAAGAGACGTTGTTCGTCCAAGGCACCACAGAGGGAAGGACAGTGTGTGACTGTGTTTGCCTGTATAGATCTTGGGAACCTGACATTACCAGACCTAGCCGTCAGCTAAAATCATGACCTTTTCCATTTTTGGAGGCTGTGCTGTCAGCTTTCCATTGGCATCCCATACAAAATGATTAAAGTTACTGTCTTTCTGACCAGCTTCATATCTCCATAGAATTTCTTTCAATCAGTAGAGTAGAGGGGAGACGGGTTGTGACAACGTCCCCATTTTTTAACCTTAATTAGCTCTGTGTCATGAAAATTAGGCTGTTAACAAACCACTGTTTTCTATTTATTCTCCAATGGCAAGGACGTAAGCTGGCCTGTATTTGGCCAAATAACTGGAAGACACACCCAGTTCACCAAAGTCACGCCCACTTCCGGTTTGGCGATGTCAGTAACCTATCGAGGCCAGTAAAATGAATGAACAGATAAATATAACTTCTGGTCCGCTTTGGCGTGTCACCACCTCACAAGGTAGTTCTGGCCCCCATGTACTGGTCCACATGAAACACATCACAGGCATATGTGATTATATTAGCATGTGCTAAATAGAAATGTGGTGTGAATCAATCAATTGACCCTTCTGCAAACTCCTCCCACCTTAGCAACACCTTGCTATATCAGTCAAGCTTTCACGTCTCCCAGGTTCTCAGCATTGGTATGAATGGTGTGGCAACATGTTTTCAACCGTGTCAATTTCGGCTTTACCCAAAGAAATCGCAAGCAATTTTTGGAAAAACGGCAAGATCTCAGATCGAAGCAGGCAAAAGGGTTTGCAATATGCTTATGAAGGCTACATCCATGACATTACATGCCGTGTTTGTAGCCAGACAAATGACTTCCAGATAGAGGCACTGGGCTGCGACTGGATTCGGGTTTTCAGGTGTGGGCCAACAAAATGCTGCAATGACATTGAGAAACATCAGCGAAAATAAACTTACAACAGTTATGCTAAGGCTAACAGGTTCATTCCAGCTATATGTATGTGTTCTATTATCTACACAGTTGCCGCTACGCAAACATGACGGGTGGTAAAACCGAATCGTATTTGAAGCAGGGGTTTTGTCACGTTTTCGATGCAGTGGCCGGATTTTAGCGACATTAATATAGCTTCTTAGCTACCTTGGAACAAACGTAGGTGCTTCTGTTTATGTTGCTGACATTCAGCTGATGGGGGGGTCGTCCACATTGTTTGATCCACAGAAGGCATTTCTCTCTCTGGAGCTTGGTTTTCGAGAAGGGATGAAATTTTACCCCTCCCTCCAGCCTTTTTGGATATCGGCTGTCAGAATTACACACGCCATAAGCGCAACGTTTCATTTTATCTTCTCAAGTAGACATCTCTCTCATAGACTTCCATTCATCAAAATAGCTAGCTTGACTGAGGTTCCGAGCTTAGTAACCAATTGTTATGCTATGATTGGTCAGTTACCGTTTTGGGGGTTTGGTCGCGGAAAGGATCAAGGTCACCATGTGCAGTCTGTAGGTAAAAGAACCAGAAAATCTGATGCATCTTCTGTATAGTGAACCGGCAGCTAACTAAATGGGCCATAGAAAATGTAACTGTAAGTCGGTGTCTGTTGTGATAGTCTGCTGGCCCTGTCTGTTTTCTTGTCTCTGTGTTTTGTCTGTTTTGAAGGTGTGGCTGCAGCCCATCAGCATTATTGGGGATTGGTGACTCCTGGGCCTGGTGTCTCCATACGTTTAATGCAGTTCTACCTTTTTCCCCTTTGGAGCTTCTCTTCTGTGCGTTCTTACATGCAACACCCCTCATGACATTGTCCACACATCCATGCACTCTCTTTATAATACCAATTTTACTGACTTTCACACTCGACTGTTTTAAAATTACTTTTTTATTATTAGTTACTTTAAACACTGCGTCTTTCTTTTGCCATGGCTTCTGATTCGAGCCATGACGCCAATTTAGGTACAGCCTGGGCGCTTTCACACAGCTAGTTCGTTATTGGTCCGGACCAAGCAGTGAAATTGTTACAATGTAGCATACAGACAGCAGTGGTCTGTTTTCACACCGGCAAACGAACCAAACTTGGTCCGAGTGACGTAGCAGCATTTTCTCCTGGAGGAAATGAAGGCACCAAGTTTGGTATTTGGTACGGATTCAAGCGAACCGAGACCACTCTTTGGAGGTCTCGGTTCACTTATTTAGTGCGCACCAGTGCGATTGACGCTTTCACACCAACGAAACGAACCGAACTAAGGACTTTTGGTACGAATGGACAATTTGGTGCGCACCAAATGCTGTTGGTGTGAAAGCACCCTTAGCTCCCAAATTTTGGTCTATGCTGTATCATATTTCCCCTTTGTCCCAGTCTGTGACCTGGAACAAAAGGGCTACGAACTGATTCAAACTGGATTTCTGATTTTATACAAATGCAGGTGTCTGGAACAGACCAGTCCTGTATTTCACTATGGTTGTAATCACTTTGAGTAAAGTGCCAATGAAAATAATGAATGTTCCAACATTGAATTAAGAATTATATACACGGCTGAGAATAGTAGGCTTATCTGACTGTTGACCTGGTCAACTCAGTATTCTTAAGCATCAAGACACCGCTTCATCTAAAGCATGTATGCATTGAAGAGCAAAATGTATGTGAAAAGATACCATGAGAAAACTTCAAACTAACATGGAAATGTATTATTAGAAAAAAAAAGTTTGAAAAAGGACAACCATGCTGTTTTTATTTACATGTATTTAAATAGTAGAGAGACAAGGTAATTTAAGCTTTTGTCATACATTCCACGCCACTGGAAATAACACACTCATCCATGGAGGGTCTTGAGAGGAGTGGGGGGAAAACCCTCCGACTCACCTTCAGTTCTGCAACGGGGTGTAAAGTGCATGTACATACTGTATACAACCTACCCATAGTGGGTTCATCAGTGCACGTAGTGCAGATGCTGCAACTGCACAGCAAGCACCACAGAACCCACACAGAGAACACTGAAAACTCTCTCTCTCTCTCTCTCTCTCTCTCTCTCTCTCTCTCTCTCTCATACTCTCTCTCACACACACACACACACAAACACATACAGAAATAGGCACGTGCACACACACACACACCTCACATGCCTCAGCATACCGGAAATGTCACCTGACCACAAAATATGACACCTCCTTGCTGTCATAAAATAAAACGTAAGCTTGAAGCATTAGTGTATATTCATATTCAAAGGTGTTTTATTAACTGTTTGGATATGTTGATGGATACAGGACAAAACTCAGAAATTAAGTGGGAGAGATCACTGGCATGGTGTAGTTTTAGGTACAGTACTTAGATTTTCTTTCCAGAATATTTGTTAGTTGAATTGATGAATTGAAAAGATAATTGATAGATTAATCAATATGAAAAAAAGAATTAACCTTAGTCTATATACAGTTAATTGTCTTAACTCAGAGTAGGGTGTGTCAGTTTTGTCTTCAGTCACAGACAAAGATATGTCTTCGTCTGGACCATTCCCCTGAGTCGTTGGCTTTGGAGTTGTGATCCTGGGAGTCGTTGGCTTAGGAGTCGTGGTGCTAGGAGTCGTTGGCTTAGGAGTCATGATCCTGGGAGTCGTTGGCTTTGGAGTCTTTGGCTTAGGAGTTGTGGTCCTGGGAGTTGTGGGCTTAGGAGTTGTGGTAGTAGTTGGGGTAATAGGTTGTGGTTGTGTCCTCAAATCAATATCCCTCTTAGCTTTCTTAGCCCAAGGTGAGTTTGGGTCTGAGCATATGACTGTACCTTTCACAGTTCGGAATCTGTAAGACAGGCAGTTTTGTGGAAAATGTCATGGTTAGATTCTGATAATTATGTGTACGAAAGTGACAAATGTAGAGAATAGCTGTAGAACTTACTTTATAGCAACAATGTCACATGGTGTAGACTGATAACTGTATGCCGTCAAGCTGCCAACAGCCACCATGGTGTTTGACCTTTTTAAACAGCAACGATCCAGAAGAGGCACATTGGCTGTGGATGACACAACCCGTGGTAACACTTTGCTGTAAGGGTACATGAATTATCATGAATTCATGCATGATTTCATTCATTATTCAGAGTAACTAATACTTAAAATCATGTGCTATTTCAGCAGGAGGTCATTAATGACAAACAATGAATTCATGTTAATTCCTGATAACTCATTAGACTTTCAGAGATTAAGTAATGCATGAATCATGAATTTATCATGAATGATTTCATGCATGAATTCATGATAATTCATGTACCCTTACCGCAAAGTGTTACCTATATTTTAATAGAAATATCATGCTATAAAGGAGTGAGCATGTACACAAACACACCGGCGCGCACGCACACACACACACACACACACACACACACACACACACACACACACACACACACACACGGAATGAGACATCGCAATCACTAAGATAGTCTAACAACAAGCACCACTGTTTGCAAGCAGTATACATTATTGTATAAGCAGTATGCAAGTACTATATACAGTATCACGGAAATTACACAAAACATACAACAATATAACTTACATTCATATGCACAGATATTGGCCATACATGAAATGCAGCAGAGAGTAGCAAACATGTTCGCTTCCATCCTGCCTTCTGGTGTGCAGCATACTCAGAGGCACTCTAAACCAACACTGACTTGCTGCTCATTTTTTTCTACCTCAGTAGCTCTCTAGTCCACTAGGGAGGAGACTGTGCCAGCCTCATTTCAGCAAGGACCCCCACCTTTAAACAAGCATTACTTGCCTTCTTCACTTCCTCATTTGGCAACAGCAAAGGCAAACAATACAATACCAATGACTCCTTTAAAGGTAACTCTAATCCTATATAGTTACTGTAGGTCAGCATCTCTATATTTCATTAGTGTCAATACTCCATCAATTTCCTTCAGTGAAACTGCATGCGTTGGACAGGCCAATGTTTAACTGCCTATGAACTATACGTGTACATGTCCACAAGGCTCTCTGCTGAGTAGGCTACTTGTACCTCACAGAGCTGTTCCCTGGCACTTCCTTAGCTTAGAAATCTAGATGTACCCTAGCAATAGCAAATTGTTTTGCCTAGCGATGAGCCATTTGGTACGTATGACATTCAACCTCTCTATGGCTCAGGTCTTAGCGCTGGCTTATTGCAGTTGGAAAGATTCTACCCCTAGGATCTATCCATCGCACATCGGTCAGGACACTATCCCTTACAATGAATATTCGTACTTGTGGACATAAGTACATACATATCTGCTTAACATGTCCTCATTGTTTTAATATGTACTCTTCCCAAACTGGGCTAACCTAGCCTGGTTTAAGCCATCCCCTTGGCACCCATGTGACTTCCTCTCTGTCTTGCACCCTGCGTGGAGTAGTAGGGGCACAAGCAGAAGTTTTGCAACAAAGAGTTGGAGTTAGTTTATGAGGCCAATTTAAGCATTTTACAGTCCAGCAGTAGGCTATTTTGTCTGGCAATACAATAAATAGTTGGCAGATACTTAATTACTTAAACAGATAATTAATGTGTTAGATTAGAATTGCTAAAAAATAACAATGAAGAATCAAAGTTAAAGCATGGAACATGAGTTTTTGTGGTAACTACTGTAGCATGTTTAATACGTCATCTTTGATTGCATTCAGTGATTTCATTATGGTATTGCTGCTTAATCCGTATCGTTAGATGATTTCTGTTTGGATTTTTAGTCATACAATTCTTAAACAAACAAATAATCTATCATCCATTATTAATTACCAAATCTAGTTAGTACGGTACCCTAACGATAAAGAGACTGGCTGGGCATCTGGGCTGTGGATGAAATTACTTGATTGGAAAGACACTTAAAGGAGAATGTCAGCTCGTATGGACTTATATTCTATTGGTACAGTAAATGTCATTGAGTACCTACCATCAGCTGTCAAAAAAATGAAACAAAGTTACCACAGTTGCAGCGTGTCTTCCAAGGCAGCTGATAAGCTAAGTGATGTGGGCATTTTCCTAACAACAAAATAAAAAGCACCTTGTTTCACTGAAGCCATGGTGGTGGAAATTGTGATAGGAGGTGGAGTGGTGGTGAGTGTCATACTGGCAGGACTTGAGCTGGCTGGAGTTGTGGTGCTAGGAATGGTAGTGGTACTTGTCTTCCTCCCTCTTTCATCAATAGCCCTCATAGCATGCTTAGCCCAATTTGAGTCTGGATCTGAGCATATGAAAATTCCTCTCACAGTTTCAAATCTGTAAAACAGGCAGTTTTGTGGAAAATATCATAGTTAGATTCTGATAGTTGGTGTTCCCAAAGATGTAGTGACAAGCTGTAGTAGAACTTACTTTATAGCATCAATGTGACAAGGTCTAGACTGGGAATAGTATGTCTTCAAGCTTTTAACAGGCACTTTGGTGTCTGACCATCTTGTACAGCAACCACCCACAACAGGCACCTGGGCTGTGGATGACATTACACATTAGGAAAGGCACTTGATAATGTATTGGGCTGTCCCAACATTTTTAATTGTTTATATTTTTTTTTACTACACAACACTTTAAAAATAGTATGTCATCAAGCTTCCAACAGCCACTTTTGTGTCTGACCATTCTGTACAGCAATCACCCAAAACAGACACAGGGGATGTGGATGATATGACACACACACACACACACACACACACACACACACACACACACACAGAGAGAGAGAGAGAGATTAACATAATCAATGAAATTATTAACAATAGCTAATTGATTTGTCAATTATTCAAGTATACCGTGTGGAAAAGCGTCCTTTGGCACTGCTCTTCTGGTTGTGTGTGTGCTCTGATGTGTGGTCTTAGTTGCTAAGGTTTTGGGCAGTGGTGATGATTTGACAGGTGGCTTAACTGATGTGTGGGTCTGTTCAGTTTCAAATTGAGACAATTTGGCACGTTCGCCTTCCTCCCTCTTGCATCAATAGTTCTCATAGCATTCTTCGCCCACTTTGAGTTTGGGTCTGAGCATTTGGATTTATTTTTTACATTTACAAATCTATAATAAGAGACCGTTTTGTTCAAGAGTGGCAAATGCAAATTCGGACAATGCCCACAAATTCATTGTGGCCTTGCAATTTTGACCACAACTTTTCAGCAAGGTCTTGACCAGTTTTTTGAGATAACATAGACTGTGTCTATCACCAACCTCAACAATTCTCTATTTAAGCAACATAAATACAAAATATACATGGCTCTGTGCACTTGAGGTGTGTTTGTACTGTATGTCCTCTAATTTTTATACAAGATGCTACAGCCTGACCTGGAGAATTAGTTGTACCATGTAAAATTGGTTCTCTGTCTGTCTTTCTTTCTTCTATTGCACAGTACTCTTCAATAAATAGATAGAGGAGAATATTATTGACATTGCTAATAATTGCTCTTCTTATAGGCTACCTCCATGGAGAATTCAACTAAATTCTCCTTGACCAAGTCCCTTTCACACAGTAAACTTACTTTCAGTTCCCTCGTCTGCTTATAGAGAGAATCATCATATACCCACGTAGACTTTTAAAATTAAAGGATACTTTAAGCACTTGTCAGGGCACACAGACTCAGGAGTCAACATTCAATTCCAAACTCAAAAGGTTTATTTTCCAAAGGACAACAGAGGCAGTAGAAATCATCAATTGGCATCAATCCAAGAAAGCACAGAAGATCATAAAATGGTTAACTGAAATAGTCCAACTTAACAGTCTCAGAAGAACACAGGAGAGAATCCAAACTGGAGAGCAACAACTAGATCCAGGAGTCCTAGGAGCGGGTTTCGGGAATCGTGAAGGGAAGCAGTCTGTGCGCTGGAGTATTTCCTCTCTCCGTAGATGAGAACAGACAGAGAGTGAAGAGTGACTGGGGCTTAAGTAGGGAGAGGGGAATTGGACACAGGTGATGGCTTGATTAGTAAACAGGGGAATTGGATTGGGAGATTGCAGAGTGAGGAGTGGGCGTGGCCGTAGGGGAGTCTGGTGTGCTTGGAGTGTGAGATGTGGGTGTTGCTGGTGAGGGACCTGGTGTGGTCGTGACAGCACTTTTTAAGGTTCCTCACTTCGCCACACTGGCAGAACCCATAATGGAGCTTTCAGGAACCCCTCTAAAATATACCTTTCTTTTCTGAAGATCTTTGAAGAATACTTGAGGCTCTTGTAAAGGTGGAACCCTTATGGGTTCTGCCACTGTGGCAAAATGAGGAACCTTGCTTTGTGTGTGCTTTAATTTCAAAAGTGTAGATGCAATCAATTCTAGACACTATTACATTTTTATCTAATTAATATTATAATGTAACTCGTGACAAGTAGCATTTTATGAGAGAGAGGTAGTACTGTATACGATGCAGTGTTAGATATCAGAAATGTGTGGAAAAAAACACAGACCACAATGTTGCAACAGTGATAAACTCTATGGTGTTCATAAAATAATGCCCTACAAAATCAGTTCCATTTTGTGACCTTATTACCATTTCAAACAGGCATTATTTTATAACTACGCGGCATATTTAAAAAGAGAACTGTAATCCCAGCTCAACAGGTCATGCTATAAAGAAATAAGCATGTACACACACACACACACACACACACACACACACACACACACACACACACACATGCATGTGCGCACACACACATACACACGTACACTGAATGAAACTTAGTATTATCACAATCACTAAGTTAGTCTTGCAACAAACACCACTTTTTGCAAGCAGTGTACATTACTGTAAGTACTGTATACAGCATCATGGAAATAATACAAAGTTGACCGAATATAATTTAAACAAAACTCACACTCATATGCACAGATATTGGCCATACAAGAAATGTAGCAGAGAGTAGCAAACACGTTCACTTCCATCCTGCCCTCAGGTGTGCAGGCAGCACACTGAGAGGCACCCTTAACCCGCACTGACTTTTTGCTCACTTTTTTCTACCTCTGTATTCCCCTGTGTGTAGCTCTTAAGAAAGCCTTATTTTCAACAAAGGGATCAGCACAACTTAAGTCTAGTTTTGCTCCCATTTTTTAGATTTAAAAGTGGAGGTCTTTGAATTGAAATGAGGCTGGCATAATCTCCTCCCTGGTGAACAAGAGAGCTTGAGTGGCAGTGATGGCTTGAAGTGACTTTATGCAGCTGATGAATGAAAGATGACTGGTTACTGGTCTAGGTATAGGCAGTAGCCAAAACAAAATAAAGATGTAAGACTCAATTGCTTACCTTGATTAACCTTTTCAGCCAGCCTTGCTTGGTGTCTTCACTTTCTGCTTTGGCAAAAGCAAAGGCAAACAATTCCAAGGACCCTTTTAAAGGCAACTTTAATCCTGTAAAGCTATTGTTGGTAAGCATCTCTCTGTGTTTTATCAATGTCAACACTCCATCAATTCCCTTCAGTGAGACTACATGGTACACTGCTTGTGCCCCACACACCTGTTCCCTGGTGCACAATGCTGGCCATAGTGTTACTTCCTTAGCTTAGAAGTACCCTAGCATTAGCAAACTGTTTTGCTCAGCAAGTATGTCTAGCGATGTGCCATAGGTCTGACATTCACCTTTCAACGACTCTGGTTGTAGCACTGTCCTATTGCAGTTGGAAAGATTCCACCCCTATTTCCACCCCAATTTTGTCCCCTCTTGTCTTGGAATGCCAGTGACAAATAGAGCATGGAAACCATGACCGAAGTCCGCCGGGAGCTGGGTTCGGTCGGACTCTTTAACAAATATTCATAATTTATTTTCGGGCTCGGGTCGAACTCAGACACTGATGAATAGCCTACAAGATAGGATTTTTTTAAAAAAAAATTTTTTTAGGCATATTATAGTAGCAAATTCCAAAGCAAAAGGAATCTTATCCTATCTAATTTAGGAAATGTTAAATGCACATCTACAGTATGTGCGTTTATTGCTGTTACTATAGCAGCCAAGATTTTAGCCAACCAGAAACGCATGTCATAGACTCCAGCAAAGCCATAGAGAGAGATTTTGTTTATAGTCTGGGCTACAGACATGCTGCAGAACAACCACAAGAACTTTTTACATGTGATGTTTGGAGAAGAAACAACAACGAGATGGCTAATTCTGGTAGAGAAGGGAGAGGGAGAGAAAAGGAGATGGAGCAACGTTAATGAAAGGTGAGCTAGCAGAAAACATTGAACTTTACTGTCTTAGGTTACCACTAAATTAGCATTAGTATAGGGCAACTTCATTTAAATAGGTTCATGTTATTGATTTAAGTTGGCCTACTTGACTGGGCCGAGTCACTTGTTGCTCTGTGTGTGTGTGTGTGTGTGTGTGTGTGTGTGTGTGTGTGTGTGTGTGTGTGTGTGTGTGTGTGCTGATGCGCTCCCTGGAGTTGATTGATAAAACCGGACTTTCCAGGCGATGTGTGTCATTAGCAGGGCAATGAAAATAGTGTGATTCGGTGTTCAGACTCGGACACAATTATCGTAATATGTAACGGGCTCGGTTCAGATTTGATCACTGCTCTGTCGGACTCGGGTCGAACTTGGTCAGAAAAAATCAGCCCGATCCAGACTCTAGTGACAAACTGTCCTCAATGGCAGGTTCTAGGCATAGACAAACTAAGTGATCGCCTAGGGCACCGGATATTGAGAGGGCATCGCAATACATTTATTACTTAGTTATTTGTCCTCAGTTTTTCACTTACATTTCTAGAAAATAAGGGGTAAAACTCAAATCTGGCCTATAGGCACTGAAAAGGTTAGAACCGGCCCTGCGTCCAGTCTATTAGCAGTGAGACAATGGACGTCGTTAGGTCCATTTTGGGGGGGCTCAAGCCCCCCTAAATTTCCCCCAAGCCCCCCTAACGCTGGGCAGATTATTTTCATTGTATGTAAATTACATCCATTCTTAGAGGTTATATCACTCGCAGAGCTAACGTCCAATACGCGATCTCCGGACACCATCGGATTCAGTAAGCTCCAAGCTCTCCAATGGTATGATAAACGGTCCACGAGAAAGTCCACTTTAAGTACATGTGAAATTTCTCAGTAAATTCTCCAGCTCTGCCTGCATCCACTGAGAGCATTTTTTTCTTGTTGTAACTGATGACGAACTATGCTTCAGATTGCTTCAGATTTAAATATACACACATAGACACTCACTGTATATAATTTATTTATTAAAAATTTTCGGCGTGCACTGCGCGCGCGCATCAATATATTACAACTCTGGGGCTAAGCCCCCCTTGACTCTGGATCCTAGTGACGTCCATGCAGTGAGAGCAGTGGGGTGCTCCCATAACTGCAAATGTACAACTGCAGTGACCTCTCTTAGACCTCTCTCTAAATTGTTTGGCATTGATATGTAATTGAGTGCCCACCAGGGTTTGGTTTTCATCCAGAAAATAATACACATTGCCATTTCTATTGTAACAGCCCTCTTTTGAGACTGTTCAGCAGCGCCCGGAATTTAGGAATACATAGACAAAGTCTTCAGTCATTCACTACACAATACGTGAACTTCATCCTTAGCCTGTAATTAAGCCTCACTCTCATATTGTCAGCATCTATTACTTCCTTCTTGATACTTATCAAGGAGATACTGATTTCTCATTGAGCTGCCTCCTGCCAGTAACAGCTTGTGCCCCTTGATCCAGGCATTACAAAACAGCTTACTGACCACTAATGTCTAACACTTGAATATTCAGAATTTTAAGAGATAAAATAATAATGTTTCAAATTGTTTCACATTGCCAAATGCTGATGTTGATTGGTTAGAGAATGGCCAAACTCTGCAACGCATATCAAATAGTGAAACGGTAAACTGAGGAGCCTGAAACTTTTGTTTTCATAAGCCCACATCTGTTAACGTTATAGCTGCACACTTGCATATTATGCAAAGAACAGGAATATTGACTTCCTTTAAGATGGAATTAATTGGCCTCGCATTATTACTTAAAATGTATAAAAACTGTAAACGTGACTAAATAGCACATGCAAACCCTCCATTACCTTTTCCTTTATTAGAGTGTTATCACTGTATGACAAAGGGCTGCTTCTGTTAATAATTACCCTTGTGTGTAGGCTTACAGTAATAGTGTGGCATGACACTTTCTCTTCGTTAAACAATGAACCCGGAAATCCTTTTAAGGGAGAAAAAAATGGAATCTGAAAGGGGCAGGTGGTCCACTTGATAATAAGTTATTGCTGGGTTGCTCGCCAGTGGAGAAACACAATCCAGTTAGGAATTTATAATGTAGGGAGAGGAAGAAAACTATTTCTAAGAATTTGGTGTTAGGACATGGTTGATTTTTGTTTTTAATGTCATAAACAAACAAAAAACAAAAATCCTCAGTTATGAAGAGTTCTACATGGATGGCTTTTATTTTAGCCTACTGGTTTACCGGCTTCATCCAGAGTTTTTCAGCTGGTGAGTAACCCATAACACACATTTGGAAATGTCTGGAGTTCATCCACAGTTCTGTTTCTGAGGTATTTCTGAGGTTCTACTGTATGTTTATTCTCAGAAGATATTGCAGAAGTCAACTGCACTGCACTCAAGATATGTGACAGAGCAGGAAATGCCACAGCGGAAAGAAAGATACCACTGGACTCAGAGGCACCAAGTGAAGTAAGCTGACTGATGTTAATGCACTTTAGGTAGGATTGTTTGACTGAGATGCTCCAGCAACAACCGAAAATTCTCAGGACAAAAGCGTTTGTCAAAATGTCAATCTTGAGCTTTTATACAGCAAAGTCTTACAATGTGAACGCAGTAACCTGCAATTGAGATATGACTGATTTACAGCAAGGGCTTTTGTGTGTTTGTGTTTTCATTTGCTAGTGAATAGTCCATCTTTCTCTGCTAGATAATTGGGCTTTTATAGAATGCTTTTTTTTGTCTAGCACACACAGGCTTTCGGGTGAAGGTCTTTGGATTAACAAAACAGCCTGGTCTAGGTTTTGGTAAATATCATAGAGCAAGGCTTGAACTCAAAGTTCTTGCAACTATAATTAGGCATTATAAAACAAATTTCATTTTTTTTATGAACAGGTAACAATTTTTGATCTAAATAGAGCTCCTGTTTTCAGTCGAGATGTGTACAGCATTGCAATCATCAATGATGCCCCAGTGAACTCTTTGGTGGCACATCTCAAGGTATTTACCCCTATTATAAAGGAGTTAGTTACAATGTTTTGAATGTAGGATGTGAATGATTTTTCTGCAGACAAAAAATGCTCACATTTCATCATTCTCATCATATCATAGCCTAACATCATATGTTATGTTAAAACAGAAACCTGTTTTAAATATATTAACTTAAATGCACAAAAGAAATGATTGAATATTTCTGAAAATAGATTTATAGTGATTTGGGAAATAGTTTTTCATATACAGCTGTGTTAAGCCTAGGCTACTTCTCATCCTAGGCCGGAGACCCTGATGTGGGAGATGCTGAATGGCTGAGGTATTCCCTGGTGGAGCCTAGCTCAGTGTTTAGTCTGGATCCCAATACTGGCATGGTGTGTGTTATATCAGTGGAAGGTATGAGTGGGGTTGAGGCCCTGGAGGTGATGGTAAAAGACGCCTCAGGACTCAATGACACAACACGATTGGAGGTGAGTGTAATGACCCTACATGTGTGGCATGCAATCTAGGGTCAGGGGTGAAAAATATGAGAGGAGTGTGTAGCTTAGCTACTGTTTTGTACTTTTTGTAGGCCTATGTTGTATCAAATTTTCTTGTTCTTTAACCGTTGGCTCTTGGCTCTTCTGTAACAATTTAAATTTAAAAAAATAAAAAAATTTGCATCCAAAAGTATTCCTATCATGATGGAGAGGGTGATATTTATTTAAATATAGATCTTTTACTCACAGGTGACCATACATGATCTCCAACACCTACTAGACACCCACAAGACTGTAGTCCCAAAAGTTGTAATCATTCCGGTTGGGCTGGTGATCATAGGGATATACATTGTGTAAGTAGTTTATCACTCAACTTTTACGTTTACCGGGGGTGGATAAACTCTCTTGCTTGTGGGCCATATGCTAGAAAATCTAAGCTACCAATGTGGTTGTGGACAATATGGCTGGGCTGATTTGCACATGGGGTTGTCCTGATTTTTAAAAATAACATCTACGAACCTGTAAATACAATTTACCCACCTGGACCCAGCATTCATGCGGCTAAAAGCTGGTCTTTTATTTGCGTTGTTTATGATGCAAATATTTTATTAATTCTAAGCAATTGTTTTAACTGTTGCTTTGGAATAAGAAGCTATGCTTGGATGTCCAAAAAAATGAAAGTAACTAAATAATTTACCAACAACCAGCAAAGCATTCAGCAGTAGAGCAAAAGGCCAAGAAGCCTCAGTAGCCTACTTACCCTCAGAGGGAGACCAGATTAAATAAAGATTCAGTTACGAAAAGGCATCCTTGGTATAACCTGGATTCCAGGATGGCTGCAGAGTACTGTATATCAGGAAATATAGTAATAATTGCGATATTCTAATAGAACATGAGTCAAATATAGAAACTACCCTTCCTGGGAAAATGGCTTTACTGTAAAATTGGAATAGTGTACAGAATGATGTAGTGTCTAAAGACCTGTAAGTGGATTGGCAGGCATCACTATGTTTTTCACAGAGGACACACAATATAGACCATACAAAAACATGCATGCAGTGGTAGTAATATATGTGCTAATTATATTAAAAGCTGCTTTGAAGTATAAGTCCGTAGTAAGTTTAAGCATAGCCCTGCTGCACGAGCCTTCTAACAGCAATATATTTCGCATGAAATGAAGACATGAAGTTGGTTTAACCCCTCTTTTTATCTCCACAGACTGGTTCTAATCTGTTGTTGTCGGATACAGTGTCTGCGGGAAACTCAGCCACAGAACCGCACTGAAGTCTTGTACCAGATATTTTTCCTCAGAATAACAGTCGAGACTGAGGTTGAAAGATAATAAGATTTGTTTATTCACAATGCCAATACTGTTTTGCCAATTTGCTGGACGATTTATTGACTAAGAGATTATTGCAATAAACAACAATATTGACATTTCAAGACCATTTTCTACTACCATATTTTCCAGGCCATTGAACACAGCTGAATGCACCTGCACCCACTAATTTTGAAAAGAAAAAGAATTTGTAGGTTATGCTGCAGTTGTCCACTTTATAACATGAGCTATTTACTTTGGAAATGAGAGCTCTCATTTCAGGTCTCTTGTCATGGGGAAGATGATCAAATGCTTCAGCTTTTTAGCCAGTTAAAAACATAAATTAGCTGCATCATGAAGCTGTGAAAAAAGTACTGTGGTATGTAGTATGGTAGGCTAATATAATGATAATGGAATAATGATGCAAACTAGAATACATTTCCGGAGAAAATGCAGAAGTGTGCTTGCTCGGATGTGCCGAGAGATGTGCATTTATCTGTTATCTGAGTGTTTGGTTATTGCTGAAAGACAACATTTCTTCAAAATCACCCCTGAAGTCTGACTTGAATAGCGTGCATTACATCATGGATTCCAAAATCAAAACACACAATGCCTATTCAAATGGTTTCAACCCACATTGCTACTTCAACTCTCGCTACTTTGGGCCAGCTTTGCCCTTTGAAAAAAAGTCTCCACGTACAGTATAGGCTAATGTACTGGATATATACCATCTCTGATTCTCTTGTTGTAGGCCTAAATGTGCTACACACACACACACACACACACACACACACACAGTGTTGGGGAGTATCGGAATACATGTATTCGGAATACTGTATTCAGAATACAAATTATGAGTAACTGTATTCAGTTACAGTTACAGCTTAAATGGCTGGTATTTAAAATACAGTTACTTTGTAAAAATCAAGGGATTACTCAGCGGTATTTTACAGTTTCTTGTGTTTAGCCACCCCTCTCTATTTGGGTAATTCCCCACATTGTCAGAAACTAAGCCAAACAAAGCGCAATAATAGCTATTAAACATCCTCCTAACGATGATGTCAGTTACACAACTGCGCCTAGCAAATGAAATGCACTCCACTCAGCGCCAAGACAGATATGCCTGTTACATATAATCATAAGCAAGTGGGCCTAGGAATAAATAGTAAAGCTGGCACAATTAGAAATAAAATTAGCTAAATAACATTTACACATTCTGTCCATAGACTGAAAACGTGTGTTTATAGAAATCTTCACTTTGCCTTGAGTTTTTCAAAGTAGCCCATTTCAGTGGCTGAAACCTCCAAATGCAGTTCACGTTTGGGAAAATGCTTTTTGGTTTTGCCAGGTCCTGTTAATGCAGAAGGAAACAAACTTTAAGCTCATCTAATTAATAAAAAAAGTGTTATGTTTCCTGATCTCAAAATCTGAAGCCAGCTAGTGGCCGAGGCCATACTGTCCATGTTGCCCTTTAGGATAACTCGTCCTTGCTTATGTTAACAAACCCTAATATCTCATCTACTGCAAACGTATCTATTGGAGACTGGGGCTGAACAGCCAATTTGTTGATAAAGACAAACATTTGCAGGATGTGATTGCTACATTCATGCAGTTGTAAAAAGGCATAACATTAAAAGTAATCCAAAGTATTCAGAATGCGTTACTCATATTGAGTAACGTAACGGAATACGTTACAAAATACATTTTGGGGCATGTATTCTGTAATCTATAATGGAATACATTTTTAAAAGTAACCCTCCCAACACTGCACACACACACACACAAACAAAAACAAGAAAACTAAGGAGAACCCCAGATTTGTATACCTGAAATGTTTATTCAAATACCATTGGCATGCAATCAATGTGTAATATCCATTGGCATGCAATCAATGTGCAATTTGAAAACAAACAGGTAAAATAAGTTTATTTACAGTCTAATCTCAAATCCTAGAATTATATGTATTGAATTACATTACATTCTTCCATTTTTGCACTTCTCTCAAGGCATTTATTATGCACCTGGATATGGAATGGTCACTTGGTCTTACATTATTATTTTGTTTCACATTTTCCTACTGTGACTAATGTTTAATGATTAATCAGTAGTTTACAGGAAGTCCCACTGGTTACGCCCCTTTACATGACACGTGAACATAAAAAAAATCAGTTATTGAGGTGTGATCTAGGTTAACTTAAACCAGAATTACTGTAGCTCAAACGCTGCACAGTTTATCTTTGCACTGCATGGAAAACAAGGAGCATGATAATCTCTCCCTTCCTTTCACTCGCGAGGGACTGGTTGGTGATATCTCAAGAAACTGTCCAGAAAGTTGCAGTGATTCATCAAAAGTGCAGGGCATGATGATCTCTTGAAGGTTGCTTGGATTTGCATTGATGTTGAAAGACAATCGCAAAATCCTGCAGGGTCTGCTTAGTGAGAGTTGTGTGTAGAGATTAGTTGGATGGGCTAATGTTAGAATCAGCATGCTCATTAATCCGATCGGTCGTAGTCAGATCCATAGAAAGTTGTTTGTAGGACTGTCATGTATTTCGATTAGTATAAGATGAGGAAAACCAGCGCTATAGCCCAGCCAAGAACATAAAAACCTCTGATGACGACAACAGCAACAACATACTGCTGTTAACAGCAAGTTTTCTTTATACACCTGTGGGAATAAAAACAGAATAAATTAATAAATCAGCTTCATAATGTGCTCCCATTGTGCAAATGTATTGTATTTATAGTATACATGTGTAAATTTCTTCTAAATTGTGTAAATATTAGGTAGCTTTAAAGGAAAATATTGGCATGTAGATAACGACACTTGTTTTTAGCATGAAGGCGAAGCAAAGCATAGACTGGATTTACGAGTCTACAGACTGCATTAGTGAATGGAATGAAAGAACTTGTAACAATAATAGGAGCAAGCAGAACAAAAATGAGAACGAGCACTTTACATTGAGTCAATGGATCATACAACACTCAAAATTGAAAGTAAGATTTCAAGTGTCATTGAGTGTAAACTGATTGTTCACTTTTGCGTTTGTGTTCGGTCTATGTTGTTCCAAATTCTTTCGATATTGATGATTGCATCTGTTCTGGTCTTTGGTATTTTTTGCCGTCAATGGTGCCTTCCAGGCAGCACTGCTTTTAAGGCACTACTCTACTCAGTTTAGGGTTAGGATGAGGGTTTATGAATAGGGTAAGGGTAGTGCCTTTTAGGCTGTGCTGCCTTGAAGGTGCCGTTGGGGGCAAAAAACACCATTGAGCATCTGTTCTAGTAGCAAAACTTACAATCCTATAACCACAAACACCGTGATTGCAAATACCACTGGCATGACTAGGTATATAATCTTTTCCTCTGTTTGCTTTGGAACACTCTCTACAGTCACCTGTGAGGGAGAAAAAAAATAATCAACCACTTTTGGATATTTTTCTTGAAAACTGTAATAGAAGAGTATTTAGTCCTGCTATCTCGTTGCTGTCAGTACAAAGAAAGGAGAAAACTTAATACATCATCCAAACGGTTAACAGACAGCCACCATAAACTGAATGAGCCACAGAATACACAAAGTAGGTATCATTAATCTGTAAAAATATAGGCTAATGCACAAATTTTGGTGTGCTATAGGTTGTGAAAGGCATTTGCTATCATTTAACTCCTGTATTGAAATATTCAAATAACATTTTGCATGATTAAAACATGATATCAAATATTGATCCATGTTAGATTGTTGATCCAACATCAGTTTAAAGGAGCATCGTCATGAATTTCTTCACATCTTCACTCGGCCCATCATGGAATGAGTTCCATCTTGATTATAAATGAACCTTCCCCTAATGGTCGAATAAAAAAAATCCCAAGCCTTCTTCAGCGTTTTCAAGGCTTAGGCCGAAACGTCTGTCTTGTCTGTCATGCTAAATCCCCTAAAATAAATTAAGAAAATAAACTCGAGAGTGCGGCTTTTTACATACATTTGGAGTATGTCATACACAGTTTGTACACTTGCACACTCACTTCCAGCTTTCACACCCTTTCTATATCTGGTGCTTTTGCTGTGCCTGTTTACAAGGTGGGGAATTACAGGCCTACTCACCAACACTGATGTTGTGTCATAGAGTCCATGAGAGTCTTCCACCTTCACATGCAGCCATTCTAAACTCCATTCATCTGCAGCTGACAATACAAACAGCCGGCCGCTATAAGGCTCCATAGCAAAACTGGTGCTGGGCCTATCCAGGGAGTACCACAGCCACCCATTGTCCTCCGTATCAGGGTCTCTGGCCTGGAAGGAGAAATGGGCTGTTTTTTTATACAGGTATATAGAATATGGGCAATTCAAGCTTTTCTACTCCTTTGAGCACTCAGATTGCTTTACAATGTATGCCTTATATTCACCCATTCACACACCGGAGGCTGTGGGGTTCAGTATGAATTTGGGGTTCATTATCTGGCTCAAGGACTATACAGTAATACAGTAAGTCTAGTCTATCGTGTGCAACTAAAAACATTTTATCAGCATGCAACAATATCAGCAAATGATGCAGATCATACAATATGTGCCCAAGCAGTGATCAAATGCACAACATGACTGCATTAATAATCAAGTAGGGACAGTATACAAAAGAGCTTCAAAAATGTTTCAACTCCTTCACCAAAATCTTCCCCATTCTCATGCCCTGATGCAGCTGTACCTGCTACAGTTGCACCTCTGCCTATATAATACTTTTTATTGCAAATTAAGTAGGACATTACAAACAAAAACAGACAACAAAAACAGTAACACATTTTCAGAGGACAAAACAGTAGACATACGTACACTTTGACAAAACCAATAGTAAAGGTGTGTGTGTGTGTGTGGGGGGGGGGGGGTGTAAGGGGAAAGGTGGGGATATGGAAGTGGTAATGTCGGGGAAGGGGTATTCAATGAGAAAATGACCATGTTTTGGTGTGTGTGTGTGTGTGTGTGTATATGAGAGTGGATGTGTGTGTGTGTGGTAGAGTTAGCATACATTTGGGTCTGGAAGATGAGAGCCGGAATCATGAAGGCACAAGTTGGTTGAGGGAATGGGAATCAAATTTTCAAGATATAGAGATATGAGGGAGAAATGGAAGATTGAGGAAAAGGAGAAAAGAAAAAGCTTGTACATCTGTATCTGGGCACCCATCTATGGCCCCGGAGCTGGCCCCGCCCCAAAACCACAACGCCCTATCATGGAGTTAGAGAGGAGCCCCCCGGACTGTACAGCGCCCCTCAGCTCCAGAACACAACCCAACATGCCCCACTGTTTCCACTGCCTATATAATACTTAAGTCATGCAGGATATAGCAGTAGTTACTTGAGTACCAAGGGCAAGCCTGAGCCATACTGTACCTTGATATATACCACCGTAGAGTTAGGTGGTGCATCACTTGAGATTGTAGCTGTATAGTAAATGTTGAATGCAGGAGGATTATTTCTTACATGAATTTTCACCTGTACACAAACAAATAGGGAATCCATTACAACAGAAATGGGTGTAAAATTGCTATCAGTCACTAGGTTGGAATATCTCCCGACAGAGATGCAAGGCAAGGCCTTATTAGTTTTCATTTTCATTTGCCTGCATCTGTTACTCTAAAATCTTTGAATTAAGTGGTTCAGTAGGTACAAGTAGGTGTTAAGTTAGGCGTAAAATACACCAGATTGCTAGCCTGATTGGCATTGACTTTCAAAGCTCTGTGAGACTTTGGTCTGACCAAGAGCCTGTAACGCTGTAATTTCTCAGAGCGCATGGTTGACCCGCCTCCCTCTAATGCCTCGGTTTGCTACTGGTCGATGTTAGAAAATGCTGTGCCGAAGCAAAACCAATCACACCACTCTTTCCCCCGACGTATATGACGCGAAGGGAACTGCTTGCTAAGAGGACTGAGAGCCGTTGGAGATGCTCAAAGTTGATTTGTTCAACTTTGTTCAATATTTTTTTTATAGTTCAATATTTTTGTGGGACTCAGAAATCCGTTCAGATCAGCAGCTCTCCAGACCAGCAACAGCAACGCCGAAGGTGTTACGTCACTGGGTGGGCGTGCCAGGCTACCAGACTGCAGGACAAGGCATCTAATAAACAATTTTGTATGTAATTGTTTGTTTGTAATTGGAAGCATCCAAGCAATAGATAATCAAACACGGCATTGCTCTGCACTGTTATAAAGGTTGTTAGCATCTTCATCATTATGTTCATCATCAGTCCTAGCTTTTCAATTCCAGCTACTATCACAGTAATAACGTTCTTATTATGGTTGTTGTTGTTGTTGTTATTATTATGATCTTTTCAACTCCACTTACAAACACTGTGGCTCTGTCGGAACGTCCGTAAGGATCCGTTGCCTTCACCATTGCATTCACATTCCACTTCTCCCCCTCAAGTGACAGTACATACAAGCGGCCACTGATGGGATCTATATCAAACAGAGACGTGTAGACCGCCATGGAGTACACCAGCTTCTGGCCCACATCAGAGTCAGTGGCCTGTGTGGAATGAATTGATTTAAAGGCTGTTTTTATATATAGAACTGCTTGAAGAGCATCAAATTTATTTAAATAATGAACTATGCATTTTAAAGAATTACATATTTCTGCACCAAACAATACATTGTTCATCAAGAGTGCATCGATTAGACAGTTCAGTATCTGTAACAAACTACTCTGTTACCTTGACTGTTATCACAGAAGTGTTATATGCCGCATTATCCCAGACATCAGCATAATAATGCATTTGCTCAAAGACAGGAGGTACATTTTTGGCATGAATTGGCACCTATTCAAAACAAAGAGGTGAACTTGAGCAACATACATCCCTAGACAATGTATAGCTAAACTGAATTTAAAAAATTGGTTACTCTACTGTATACTCTCAGTTCTGAGCTAGAAAGTGGCTAGGCTAGTCAAGCTACAAATATAGCAATTCAGGAGGGTCAGAAGCAAAGGTTTACCACACTCTAGAACTATTAAGAAAGGTTAATGCTTGCTTAATTGTGATAGATCAGTAGTTTCCACTTCAATACATATTTCCAGACTTGATATTAAAACCAATTGTAAATCATGTTAATTTTCATTATAACTATTGTCATTTACCAAATATTTCTTTATAAAGTCATGGGTTAAGGAATATCTGAACTTTGAACATTAGTTACAACTTCAGGATAATATTGTTTGTTCTCCAGGTACTTCCCATTACTTAATTTCAAAGACACCTTAAGGTCATTTACAAACTGTTTGACAATTATGCTATCTTTTTTTTTTTTTTTTTTTTATTTCGTACCTCTGAAACATTTCCCATGTTATCTTCATCAACCAGCACTGTGTTGTCAATCCGATTCTTCACCATTAGTTTGCGATTGTACTCCACCTCAATATCAAATACATATATTTAAGTAAATCTTAATGCCAACACATGACCTAAGTATTTTCTTTTTGTTATAGGTATACTGTACCTCTGTGGCAATACAGACAATTTTGTAGGACAAAATTCCCCTGTCTTTGTAAGAAAGAAAAAGTAATTAGAGGGATCTTTCATGTTGATGGTTATAAGTGACAAATGACAGCTCTTGATAGGCTATGGTCTGGTCTGATTTGAACAGTAGATTTTGAGTTATTTTATACAATGACGATGTTAAATGTTTGCATTTTTGGATGGCTTCTGGTAGCAATCTGTGCTCCAATCATTGTACAATATAAGGCTACAAAATGTTGCATTAGGCTATCAATATAAAGTCTTTGTGAAAATGAAATGACTGAACCTCAATCATCCTTTGTCATTGTGTTTACTGTATGTTTGTATCAGCATTATCATATATAATACTGTAAAACATACCACCAAACACAGTGTCCTTACTGTCAATGCTCACTGTGTTTATGTTTGTATTAGCTTCACCATAAGCATGTATAAAACCATCTCCATACTTCTCTCATTGCCCAAGAATCCAATGGTCTCTTTGTTCTCACTGTGGCATTTTTCATTTCACTGCCAGGGACAAACTCCAAGAATTGTGTACACTGCTGGCATAGAGCCACCATTAACAGCTTGATTTCAGATCCATTGGGAATGATCTCTATGTCACCTGTCATATAGACATTGCTGATTACTGTATGTACTAGCCATGACTCCTTTGGCTGTAAGCACAAGACGGTTAAGTGCAATAAGTATTTTAAATACCATCAATGTCACTATAATTTTAAATGTAGTTTACATTGAGAGCACTGTGAAAGACTGAAATGTTGTGGTAATACAGCAAGTTTCCACCAAAATACATAATATTATAATATGTATAATATGTCTTATTGTCCATTGCTTTATTTGTATTTAATTGCAAGTGTGCTATGCCTATTGGAGTCTTTATAATTTATACCTATTTTATAAGTCTATTAATTGTACAGTATGTGTTAATACAGTTGGCCTATAAATCTGATTCCAATTTCCTCTTAAAAATATAATTGCTTTACATTAGGGATGAAGCAATGTTACCAGTGTATTGTTCATCTATTTCTCCCAGCTCCATAGTTGAACCCGTCTGGCAGTCCATGGTATTTTCTGTGAAATTAGTGCCAAGTAAAGACTTCAAACAGTAATCTCAACCATATAAATAATACCCCTACCCTTTAAGCCACTTATAATGCAATCTTTAATGCGAAATATCGAAAAATAATGAAATATTATTTGCAAGCCAGTGATTATATTTGAAATATGTACAGCGAATGTATAGGACTGTGGATTATATCCACACCAAAAACAAACAAACAAACAAAAACACATGTACCAAAAAAATATACATGTACAATGCCACCTATTGCACGGGATGTGGACAACTCCAAAGACACAAAACTGCACTTTTTTCTCTCTCTCTATACTCACCTACAGGAAGACCCAGGATAAAAGTTGCGAGCCAGCAGGCTGATAAAAACACTATCCATACACGAGGGGAAGCCGTCATAATTATTGGAATAAAGCTCACACACAAACACACATAAATCCAGTCAAAACAATCCTTAGAGCGTATTTTTTGTCAACCTTTCAAAGACAGTTCCATACAGAATGCCTCTTTTTTTTTTATTTGCACCACTTCTAGGAAGTCCCGCTTCAAAACGTGTTACATGCAGTACAGTATATTGACCCTCAGGAGTAGGAAGTACTGTATATGTGCTTGCTGTTACTGTAATAGCGTTGTCCAGGGAAGATTTATTGATTTATTGCTTTTCCCAGTGCCTTGGCAAGCTTAATTGTTAACAACAGTAGATAGCACGTCACACACTGTGATAGCACGTCATTATCAATGATAAAAGGTAAGAAAGGGTAGGTTAAAGGTACAGTACACTACATCAAATTGCAGCGTATTTTTGCAGACATTTTCTGAGAGCAGATACTGTTATCTCAGTGGGAATACTGTAATATTAACCAACACTGACTTTCTGTGTAGGCTACTGCAGGGGCCGACAACCCATGGTACACATGCCTCGGTTTCTCAGTGAACGCTGGCAATGATGCGCAGATCTTGTTTTTCTAAAGAAGAGAAAGTTTTCCCTGTCTCACCTGCTGTAGAACAACCATTGGTTGTTGTTGGCCACATCTTCTGTGTGACCCTACTGGCTTGAATTTTTTTTCTGTGAGTCCTAGTGCAGAGGTTTTGCTAAAATTAGTTCTGCAGATTGTGCAGGCAACAAAAATGGCAGCATATCCCTCTTGGAGTGGAGGGTAGAAGTGTGTTGTGTGTTGTGCTTGTTATATTTTTAAACGTTGCCTGTATCTGTCCGACATCCATCACCATTTTCAAACAAGAGCAAGATCAATCAAACACGGTATTGTAAACTAACTCTGTAACCCTTTATTAACAATCATTTAACCTTCATGGTTTGACAAGTTCAATATGTTTGCACCGCACAGGGGTCTCAAACCTACCACCCCGTCAACAACAATCCCATGGCATGGGAGTTGAATGTTCTCACTGAGATGAAAAGCCCAGGCTTCTAACTCAGCGGTAGAAGCGCTCTTGAAGGCTAGGGTTGTGAGGATTTACATGTAGAGCTGCCAGCAAGTCCACGATGACCTCTGTTAAGCTGGGCATACAGCTGCCCCTTTTTGACACGATTTTTTACTCTTGCGAGAATTTCTTGGATCGGGCCGATTTGCTTGTGTGTCTCATATCGTGTAGTATACACAGGGTAACGAGAAGGGATCAACCTCCCACGACCTTCTCCCGGTCGACAGTCGTAGGGTCGGCTGAAAATCAAACTGATTTGAAATTCTGTTGTTCGTTCCTCATGAGGGTGTTCGCACAGTTTAAGCACAGCCAAGACACGATTCCCCTATTAACTTAATGCTTTTTGCTCTATGAGCCTGCTCGGATATTTGGTAAAGTGAAAGTGTACTAAAACCATGGCGACAAGTGAACTAATCCAAAAAGAATCTATTTATTTGCATCAATAAAAGTTGATGCAGAATTCAGCAAACTTTAGACATATTGCGGAATTCACTTTCAGTGCAACAAAGCCCATGTCTTCAAAGTCCCTTGTACTGTATGTCCCATGCATTTATCTTTCTACAGGACTTGCCTTTAGTGGTTTCTTCCCATAATTTTGAGTTTTGTGTTGAGAATTCGCTCACACAGTGTGAGCAGTTGCATTGATATGTGAGATCATCGATGAGCTCTAAACTTTTCACCCCTGTGAATTAATTGCGCAGTGGTGCTGCGTCAAACGATCGAAAATACTGTACAGTCTATCCCCAGCCTTACACATACAGCAGGTATCAGGAGTTAATGCACATTCTAAATAGCATAAGGCCAACTCTAGTCTTTTTGTTACCTTAGGCCAGATTTGAGTTTTGTCCCCTCTTCTTTTGGAATGCTAGTGACAAACTGTGTCTTCTATGCCAGTGACTTCTGTGCCTGAAGCTAGCCCTGTGCATCAACAGTGAGAGCAGTGGGGTGCCTGTCTCTCCATTACATCCACAAGAACTGCAGTGACCTCTCTTTCTAAATTATTTGGCATTGATATGTAATTGGGTTCCCCTCAGGGTTTGTGGGGATTTTTGCTATTCATCCAGAAAATAATTGACATTACCATTTCTATTGAAACAGCCTTCTACTGAGACTTTTTAGTAGCGCCTCAGAATTACAAATAGAATAGACAACAATGTCTTCAGTCATAATTTCACTACATCGTACATTCCTCAGCATAATCCACAAGGAACTTGTTCATTCATTCATGCAATTTGTTAGTTTCTCAAAACTGAATGCAAGTTTGTTTCATCATATTTCTTGTCAGTGTCTAAAGTCCCCAGTGATATAATCCCCCACCACCACACACACACTCACATACCTCACACCTGTACGTAAACTTCCGATGGAGGACTTGAAGCTCAGTCATTGTGGCTGACTAATGCTAGTTATCAGTTATCAATAATCAGACTTATCATAAATGGTCAGAAAACAAGGCCAAAATTCTCCTTTAATAAATACATCTGTGGTAAATTACAGAATTTCCCTTGTTCAGGTTTTAACTTTGGATCAGACTTGATGATTTGACAATGACATGACTTGACTTTGAAGTAACATGAATAAAACATTAAAAATGGTCAAAACATACACAGTTTGCCATAACATTTTTCATAATTTCACAAATACATAATATTCCAATAACCTTATCATACGTTGACACCACAATCTAATAAAGCTGTAAAATCACTTTTGTCACTCAAACATAGTAGCTGCTAAAATGTCTGTGTTCCCTCAAGTCGCTCTTATTGCATCAAATTGCAACTTTAATGACCATTATGTCATTCATGTCTTCTAAATATTTTACAACTCAGCAAACAAAGGCAGAGTCATAATTACCTCCACGAATATCAGATTTACTCAAAGACTCTTCAAGTGCTTCAAGTTGAAAACTATCATACGTATCCTTTAAAATATGGCCATACAAAAGACCTTTAACTCTGAGTCATTCCCTACTTCCACTGACTTCCACTTGTTTCTGTCATATGGTGGCTCTTGGGGTATTAGCTCCTCTGTCTGTCTAGTGGGAGTCATTGATCCAGAAACACTGGTCTCTCTACCTCGCTCAGACTCATCTAGGGTCAGTACTACTGAGGGTGCTCTTCTGTCTGCCCCTGCAGTCTTAGGCTTAGGCTTATCTGGGGTATCTTTAGCATGGAGCCTCCTGTCCAGGTGGTCCTTGGCTCTCTGAGCCCAAGATGTGTTTGGATCTGAACATACGATTTTTCCTCTCACAGTGTCAAATCTGTAAATAGTCATGACATTTTTCATTAGACTATTGGCCTATTGCAGAGTAATTCACATACAGTAAGAAGTATTGAGAGTGAAAACACCTTTGTCCTTACCTTATAGCTTTAATTGGGCAAATTGTTTTTGTTTGGATTGTGTAACTTTTTAGATCCTTCACAGGAAATTTGGCCCCAGATATTTTCACACAGAGACAATTTGCAGACTGATGATATCCTGTTAATTGTACAAGCAAAAGCATTTGTTACAATGTTGACTGAATTAGCAAACTAGCAGGTAAAGCTAACGGAGGGGAGCAACAGTGGCTACAGTTTCACTAGTATTTTGTGCCCATTTCTGTAACGCACAGCAGTGTAAAACAACAGGGCTTATTTTAAAAAGATATAGAATAACTCACCTGTCAAGAGGGAGTAGGCCCATGGCACAATGCTGCAGAAGACAATGACCAAACTTGGCTGCATCCTGTTATTTGATGGATTACATACAGATGCAGACAATAATAGGGCAATGATCACCGCTATATTAGTGAGGGGCTTTCCACCACCATCATGGTGAAATAGGGAAAGGAAATAACACCTGTTAAGGGCCAGTATTGTTATTTATAGGCCACTAGGCCTACAGGCAATAATAACTAAACCTGAAATATGCCATGTTGACTGAGGATATGCAGATGCTTTATATACCTTTTGAGACACACGGGAGACGGCCAAATATTCTTTCGGCCTTAATAACACAATTTCAACCACAAAGATAGAAAGAAAGAACATTAACTGAAGAAAGAACATTAACTGAAATATTTTATTCAAAAGAATTGCGGTTAAATTCATTGACATAAGGTGTAGGTGCTGTCCTCGGCCCAGTTCAAAAGGCCGATGCAGATGCGCTTCTGGAAGGAGATGGCAGGGGTGGAGCCTACCCCCACAGGAGGAATAGGACCAAAATGGTGGTGGTGGTGGTTGGGGAGGTGAGTAACTGTGAGAAGGAACTGAGCAGCAGAAAAGATACTGTTTGTATAGGCAAGAGTGGATGCTGATTGGTTGAGGGAGAAATGTATGAATGAATTATGTAGCATTGGGGTATTTCTGGTAGAACTTTCACTGGTGCTTCCATTTCCATTGTACAGTAAAAAGGTTTTATTTTTTTTTATTATTATTATTTTTTTCACCAATATCTACAGAATCACAGCTCTTAACTGCAGCTTTTTGCATGCAGCAAATTAAACTGTGTGGATCAACACACTCTCACTTTTGGGTTTGAATGATTGGCAGCTTAACTATCCACCTGAACAGTGCTGCTAGATGCTAGATTTACTTACTGCGGTCTTTAACATGAGTCTCTCTCTCTCTCTCTCTTCACCCTATAGTTAACCGTTAACCAGCTCCTGATCAAAGCTTTTGGAAAGTGGTTGTCCCTTGTGAGGCTATTGAATATTTGAAGCAGAACCATGACATGGACTCCCCATTCTGTCCTCTCTGAAACTGTGTGGGAACACTGGAAAAGTGAAGGTGTACTGAAACCAAGCATTATCGGAAGTTTAATACCACAAGAAAGAAACAAGAGGTACAGTAGAATAAGTTGTAGCTACCTTCAGTTCACGTGCAAGATGAAACAAAGCCCATATTCCAAGCCACTAACATGCCCTTAGGTTGAACTTGACAGTGCATTTTCTTTTCCGCTCATAGTACAGCGCATCCAGCTGGGGCGACTCGCTGTCTAGCACGGTGTGATTGTAGTCTACAAAGTTCTTGTACTGTGTAATAAGTGTATTGATAGTACACATTTTCTCTTGAAATAATCACAGAGTTATTGATTTGGAGTTCTGAAAGTACAGTATACAGTATTTATTGCACTGGTGCAGTGTGGGCAGTGAAGTCAGTAGTCAGATAATATAGTGAGGACTAATGAACTGATTCTTAATCCCTGCGATGAAGTCAAACATGTTGATAAAAACAGTCAAACAAAGTATTACCATCTACATATCTATCTAAATCCAACTGTATTCTTTCCCTACCAAACCAAATGTGGTGAGAATGGAAAACTCAGCATGTCAGCATGTCACATTCAAGATTTTTTATTCACATTCAGAAATAAATGCAGCAGCATTATTTTATACAATCATTTACAGTAATCACATCAGAGTAACATATAAAAAGAAACCACAAACTCATTAGTAAGGTGCAGTAAAAAAAAAAAAAAGAAAAAAAAATACATAATAATTAATCATACTCAGAGATGTGAATAATGTGAGTTGATAAATAAATTCAGTGTCCAAAACGTGATAATCAGAGTACATGAAGCTTGCCAGAGAAGGCTGACTTCTAAGGCATGGTTGGCCAGAGCTTATATTTTAGTCATGTTTAGAGACATGGTTCCTAGATTGGAACTTGTGCTTCTTTTTAAGGTAGTTCATGGCTTTCCTTGCCCAAGGCATTGAAGGATCTGAACAAATGGTGACTCCTTTGACTGTGATGAAACTAGAGAGACAATACACAACAATTAGTAATACAATTAGGTCACCTAAAGCGCCTATCTTCAAGACCATTGCAAAATCTCTCACGGTAAGCACACTGAGTGTGTATGAGCAAAGTATTTCTGTGTCTTCCGCTCACTGTTCTTACAGTATAATAAGACAAAGACACAACAACACTAAATAAGTGCATATGGATGCAAATAACACATGTGGCTATAGTACACACACTGAGACGCTGACCATTAGAGCTGACCGTGTGCAGTTTATTGTATAGCAGAGGCTCATTAGGGCTACCCCCCCCAGAGTGTGACGCCTCACCTCACTGCCTTTACTCCTTGACACATGGCCTTGTTCTGCACCTGATAGGTCTGCAGCAGTTCCAACCGCACTTGCGTACGACCCGTCTTCAAACAGCAGGGGATAACCGGTCCGTTCGCTGCAAGATGTCAGATAAACATTTTATCATGAGGAACCACAAGAAATATATTGAGCGATTGAGTCACCATTTAAAAATAAGATCACAATCATATCACAAACTAAATGAAGATGCCCACAAACAAGCCTACTGTACATCCCCCATCACCACCCTCACTACCACCACGAAATACAAATTAAGCATATCATTCTGTGAATAGTAATGCTATTGTTATTTAAAGTTATTGTTAAAGTTATAAATATGGATTTTTGGCACTATCCAAAGAGACATACAGCAATAGTACAACTATAAGCCTAAGCATTTTTCAAAAATTTACAATGAAAAATAAATCAAATAAATATAATATTAACAAAAATAAACAATACCCACCATCTCCCACTGCAGCATAGTATATTAGCACTGTCAGGAGTGACAGAGTAAGAGCAGGTAGTAGCCTCATTGCCGTGGTTACTGGTGTCTCAAAAGGTGTGAAACCACTCTTAATCATGTCCACCCTTTTATAGGCTACATGGTAATGGAACATAAGTGGAACAAAAAGAACTCTGCTCTACCTTTACTTCTCCCACCCTCCTTCTCCATCTCTGTCTTTCTTTACCTTCCCCCTCGTATTCTCTTCTCCAGTGAGACCACAGACCCGGGGCCGTGGGACTCTCACTATTCTGTGGCGTGGGGGTGCATAGTGGAAGAGGTGTTCCGCTACTCTGCTCTGTGTTGCATTGCATGGCGTTGCATTGCATTGCATTGCATTGCGGCGGGGCAAGAGGCCTGCTCTGCACGCAGAGTGTCACTCACCCTACTCTCTCTATGAGTCAGTGGTCGCACACATCGCACATACACACACACACACACACACACACACACACACACACACACACACACACATACGCGGACAAGTAGATTCACTGGTGAAAGTTCTAAAATGTGTTATTTCACAGTGTATTAATGTTTTAACTGATTGACAATCACAGTTGAAGTGCAGTTGGAGGAAGTATAGTATAGGCTAATGTTCTGCCTGAATGGTTTGTAAACAATGTAAACATTAATACTCAGAAGGAAGGAATTTATGAGATTACTCGCAATGATGATGATGATGATGTTTTATGATTATTTATGTGATTACTTGCAATGATGATGATGTTTATGATTATTCAAGATTGGACTTGGAGTATAAAGTCCAATATCAGTATTTGTTATAATTCTGCCATCAAATCCGTTACTCATTTGCTACACAATAAATGCACACCAAGAGGAAGATTGTTCTGTTATAGTGACTAACCTTTGACAACATTACATAACTAGAAAAGCGATCAGAGAGCGCAGACCTTCGCCATGACATTGTGGTCACAGATGGTGTTCTGGATCACTGATCGCCATCAAAATCGAATAATTTGTTACTCGTCCCAATACATACGTTGTCCGGAAATTCCATCCGTGCAGTACTTTTCGAGTTATGTTGTACACAGACAGAGACACACACAGACAGACAGACAGACAGACAGACAGACACACACACTTCAGCAAAAACATAACCTCCTTGGCGGAGGTAATAATAATTACATAGCATTTAGTAACTTAATATTTTTGTTATTGATAACTTTAAAATGTTGTTTTTTTCCCTCCTAACTCTCATTTTACTTAAGTAAAGAGTCCTGCCATACACATCTCAAACTGCATGAGCAGGAATGAAAAAAGGCTAAAGGTCAGGAAAAAAAAAACAAACAAACATATGTATCTTTTGAAGTTACTTCCTGGACAGCGTGTTCTCACCTACTACACGTGTCATCCACCTAAGGGCTGATTCTTATTATTAGATGCCCTTTCTGTGCAGAGCCTGTCGCTAGTCCAAACCACAGGAAGTAGCAGTGTGCTGTGCAAGCTGAAAGTGTGACGCTGCTGAGGCACCGCACGCAGCCTAGAGAGGGTCGGCAGGTGGGGTCCAACATCCTGAACTCGACAGCGAGACGAGCGAGTGTTTAAGACGCGCTGCATTCTGTGGGAAAGAACTGTGAAGTGTGAACACATAGATGTTCACAGAAGAGAGTAGTCTAACACGTGTGCATAAATACACTGCAGAACTGGAACAGTTTGTTTTTGAAGGATAAAAATGAGGCCTAAAAATGATCATTGATGATGGGTTATTAGGCCATGAGGTTCTGTGATCTGCTCTGTCGTCAGTGGGGAAAAGGAGCATAAACAGCAGTGCAGACACTGCGGTCATCTGTGGTGTGGGCCTCGGCATGTGTTTGCTCTGCCTGAGTGACAGTGTCTTAGGCCGTAGTAACACTATGCATTGTCAAGTCAAAAATGAAATTGGGGCATCTTGTCACCGGTGACAACTTATGTTCCTTTTAGAAAGGTGAACTGCAGTGTACGCAGCTTTGCATGTTGTGTGACACTTGTCATGTAACCTAGTGACCTCTCACTCACATACAAGACTGATTTTAGAAATGAAGAGGAGTTCATTGTCAATGTCAGCCAGCAGTCATGTCAGCTTCTCACTGCTGCTGATGCAAGAAATTGATAGTTTGAGTTTTAAAATAGTACTACCGTATCTGTTGTTTTTTTACGAAGCTCATATCTGTACATTCAGCCGGCCAAAATGACTTGAAAAAGTGTAACATTGAAGGAGCTGTGTGTGAGAAATGTATTCCAAATAATTTTAAAATGGCCTTGATATGTCACCAGAAAAGAAGGAATCATGTTAATTTTAAACACTGATATCACTGACAGTTGTAGTCCAGCCAGAACATTTGCATTTGAAAAGCTAAGTTGCAGCCCACAAATAGTGTTTATGTTGTCATTTCAAGTGTTTTTTTGTGTTGTTTCATTGTCAAGGCCTCATTATTCTTTCAAAATATATCATGACAAAGTGAGAAATTAAACAAGGATATGCATAGGACATGCTTTTGAAAGATAGAGATGACAGAAAGCAGTTAAATATTTTGAGCGAACCGAGGTAGGCACTCTATTCCAGACTTGTACGGAGGTAAAATTCATTTTAACGTAAGTACGCAGGCTAGCGGTGCAGTGCAGTACAACCTAAAGCAGGTGGTCACTAGTTGAGAGCCAAATGCATCTGAGAGGAAGCAGCCATTCTCAAGTCAAGTCAATTTATTTACATTTCAAAACAAGAGAGAGAGAGAGAGAGAGGGAGAGAGAGAGAGAGAATAAAAGAGAGAGAATATAAAAAAAAAACATTAGGATGACCTTAACTTAATATAGATCAGACTCAAGGCATCACACAGTTAGAAATAAATACATATTGTACATTGGGGAGTGTGAGTGAGGGTGTGTGACACAGCTGTATAGGCACCACTTATATGCGCGCACACACACACACACACACACACACACACACACACACACACTCATACACCCAGGCTTGGAAGCTATGTGGGTTCACCACAGAGAAGCTCTCGTTCCAATGTGTGGGATAAAGTGCACCGTTTCGGCATAACCACAGAAACCGTCTTTTCACACGTTTATCTCTAAAACACACTCTGTTAATCACACAGTTATCTCACAGCATCTGCCAACCTTAGAGTCGTGTGACTTGATTTAAACCATGTAACTATTAGGCCCAATTCAGGCCACAATTCAGTCCCAAACCGAAACAAACACACACCTTGCAGTACAGCCCAGAAGAAGAGAGGTGTCAGTCATAGCTCAAAAGGCATGTGAAATGCACACAACATCGCCCTCTAGCTGTGGCTGTCTGACCTCTCTGGTAATGGAAGACCCCACGCGGATCTGGCCTCATGCAACCCTATAGGAAATTCTGACTATGGGAGGAATTACTCAGGCTAGAAGTGTGTGTGTGTGTGTGTGTGTGTGTGTGTGTGTGTGTGTGTGTGTGTGTGTGTGTGTGTGTGTGTGTGTGTGTGTGTTTGCACCCTTTGATCTCCTCACTTTAAGTTCAATGGGTCACATCTCCATATAGCCTGGATCTTCCACCCTCAGACTACATTACCAGTACCTCAGTTTGCTAACACTGCATCAGTTTACTGCCTACTGTCCTGATAGACTTTGTGCAAGTCCTCCACACTAACAGTCAGGCAAACTCAAAATCTGAACAGACAGCATATTTTATTTGACGAGCATATGAACAATCACTTTACTGCCTTCTGCTCTAAAGACTTTGTGCAGTCCTACACATTAACAGACAGGCAAACTCAAAATCTGAGCCGTCGGCATAACTTATTTGATGTACATGTATGACCAATAAACTGGAACAGTGTTGTTCACACTGTTCATATACAGCTGGTGTGAGTAGTGTAGAAAATGCTCAATGTTTTTTGCCCTCTTCCTGTCTGAAAGGCACTACCTGTTAAGCCTTAACCTAACCCTGGAATTGGGGGGGGGGGGGGGGTGATTGGGGGAGTATTGCTTTGAAGGGGGGTAATGCCTTAAGGGCTTAAGGGCAGTGCTTCCTGGAAGTCGCTGTTGAGGGCAAAAAATAGCAAAGACCCGTTGAAAACACTATGCTGCCTCAACTCAACGAGGCCTATACTGCTGATATGTTTTGATGCATCTGAAATTGTGGCTATATTACATTGTTGCATAGAACACTGTATAAAAGTGAAGCCTATGTATTGTTGTGGCTGTTTATTGATTCAACAAAAATGCAGGTAACCTATAGGCAGGCTGTATGAGAAACATGATGGGGAAAAATGAATGCCTCATATCATAGAAAGACATTGTCAGACAGATATTAAAACAGATAAGATTGAGTTATTTACGGTGTATGTACCTATACACTATAATTTATCCCTTGCACCAGACCTGGACAAACTAAGACCCGGGGGCCACATATGGCCCGTTGAGCTATTTTATCCGGCCCATGGAGCCTTCCCAAAATAGAATCATTTCTCATTTAGCCAAGGTGACTTAGATTATAGCCTGATTTATCAAATTTGTTGTATTCACAAAATAGTTTTAGACTTGCCAATTTACCGGCTTCAGTCCCTATCAACCGGTTGACTTAACTTCCGGCCCGTTAGTCAAAATCTAAAACCCAATGTGGCCCTTTGGCCAAAATAATTGCCCACCCCTGCCTTACACACACACACACACACACACACACACACACACACACACACTAACAAACACACAGAAATGGGCCTTTGTTCATCTTTTTATCCCACATTAATGAGTCAGTGATTCTTTACCACTGCAGGCCGTTACCAAGTTCCTCATGGTAGTTTCCCAAGAAATCTAAGTCTCTCTCTCTCTCTCTCTCTCTCTCTCTCTCTCTCTCTCTCTCTCTCTCTCTCTCTCTCTCTCACACACACACACACACACACACCACACACACACACACACACACACACACACACACACACACACACACACACACACACACACACACACCAACACCAACACACACACACGTTCACACAAAAAATGTTCAGGAACCGAAAAGTTGGTTCCTGACCGATGGCGATGGGCATGACATGAGTCAAGAAAACGTGAGTGTGGAATATGATTGAGAAGAGATTAATTTAATTTGGAATTTGTGCAGTGATTGACGAAGGGGGCAAATACAGTATTTGCTTGAGATTTAGACATCAAGAGATTTCAAGCAGAAATTAGACCGCATCACTAGAAAGAGTAGATATGCTGAACTGTCCATTTTTGTGGCAAAGCAACACCCTGTCATTAATGCATCATGAGGTCACATAATTGTTATGGACACGGGCCGTTCTCAGGCAAGCACTTCGGTTCTTGGTGTAAGTGGTGCAGGAACTGTCTCCAACACCAGACTTGCCACTCTGAAAACAGCTATAGATCCAAGATCAATGACTAGAGCCAAAAAAAACCCCACCTTATACCATATTATAGAATTAGCTCAGGGCCAATTAACCATCAGATAGAAACACTATGACATGGTGTGCCACTGCAATGCTAGTCACCAGTTTTGTCCAACTTCAGTAAAGCAGATGTGTATTTGGAAAGTTATAGCTTTTCAAACTCACTTAAAACTATTGATCTGATGTAGGCTAATCATGTTGGAAAACATAGCCTACTGTAGGCTTCTTTTGAAACTCTTCAAATATATTCATAGTAACCATATAGACTAGAGCTTTTGAAACCCTTGAAACCATATAGACTAGAGCTTTTGAAACCCTTCAAAGCTATTCATCTCATGTTAGTAACCATATACTGTACATATATGATATACAAGTATATGCCAAGCTTCAATAGCCCTGATTTTGATCCCCATGTGGCTTTGCAAACTCTGTTTTATCTTCATTCCAAATGCAGCACTAGGCTACCGGTAAAGGCCTTCTCATTCACGTGTTGCGCTTTTGACCATGCTCATTTTGATCGCACATCTTCACCGTAGGGATGGGAATTTTGGGTAAAAACACTATTCGAAAATCGATGACAAGTATTCGAATATTATTCGAAAATCGACCGACCCCCCCCCCCCCCCCGCCCCGCCCCCGCCCACCGCATGCACACCCACGAAAATGAAGAGGCATCGTAAACATTCAAAGTATCTACTTTATCAAACACGTTGTTTAACGTAGGCTACATCAGCGCTTACAAAAAGGTTTTTAGCCTTATGAGCATAGTAGGCCTACTTTTTAATTAGACTTTGACTTTCTGTACAACATATTACTATCTTAAATCAAAGTTCAGGAAAATAAACGGCTTCCTTCTTTGCGCAACTGAAACGGCCTGAATGAACTGCCTGGACGGCTACAATATTTACCAGCAGCCTAACAGGCTGGAATTATAATGACAACAATTTAAACAGCAATTTTTTGTTTAAAAAAAAATAACATGTCCACATGCTCAGGATGGAGGCGGTTGCGCAGTCTATTGACAATTAATCCAGCTGCGGAGAATAGGCTACTCGCAGGCAGGGGCGCCTGCAGGATTGAACTGTAGGGTACGCACAAACCCCCCGCAAAAAAAAAAAAAAAAAAAGTGTGTGTGCGTCAGCAGTTCTTCTGTAAAAATCTTCTTATATACAACGTGAACTTGAAATTGAATTGACCTACATGAACATAATCTAGCCTACATAGACTATGAACGATAAACTCGACAGTGAACTTTTGTTGCCTTCACACACACATGCGCGCGGGCGGCACCGCGTTAAATGATGGGGAGCACCACCTTTTTTTTTCAAACCTGTCATTATATGGCAAGGACGTGTGTTGGAAGGTAGAGGACATCATGCATGCATCAATTAGGTCTAAGCGCTTTGATGCTGTTGTTTTGAAATGTAGGCTTATTTCGAAGGAATTACTGGCGTGGTTTAGACTTCACCAACTTCTTGCACTATAGCTGCCCGGTGTAGGGACAGGGCCTCTCCCCCTGCCCTTTCCCTTCCACTGGCGCGCGAAACAAAGGGTGCCCACTACATTACTATTATAATGCATAGCCCTAGAGCATGTTTCTCAAACTGTGGGGGCGCAGACACAAGACAGGTGGGGCGCGAAACATATCTTTGCGATCGACCAACGGTCACACCATGCCCCCCGAATTAACTGCTATTTGTCAGATATGCACATATGACAGTAAATTGAGCTTTCCAATGGTGTTATCTGCTAGTTGCTGATTAGGGGTTCAAGAGAAATTTGGCTTTGAATTAGTAACATGAAAATTCTAACATTGACAAAAATCCTGTAGGCTACTCGCAAAGTATTCCTCACGGTGTATTGTGCGCAA